>PVKN010012871.1:0-20391 GCA_004027915.1 Capromys pilorides
TTTTTTTTTTTTTTTTTTTTTTTTTTTTTTTTTTTTTTTTTTTTTTTTTTTTTTTGCCTTTTTGAGACAGGGTCTTGCCCCTTGCTATGCAGTTCAGGCTGGCCTTCAGCTCACTTTTGTAGCCCAGGCTGGTCTCGAACTTGGCACCAGTCCTCCTGCCTCAGCTTCCAAGTGCTGGGATTACAGGCATGCACCATCATGCCCAGTTTATCCCTGAAGATTTCTGAATTAGTACAACACAAGAATATTGAGATATGGTGGTGCATGTCTATCATCTGAGCACTCGGTAACATGAAGGACGATTAGCATAAGTTTGAGACAAGCTTGAAGTATACAGTGAGACACTGTCTCAGAGGGGGATGCGGGACTTGGGATGTATCTCAGTGCTCCCTGGGTTCAAATGCCAATACCAGGCAGGCGTGTGGGGAGGAGAATTATTGAGACTTTTGACTAAAAATTACCACCCCAGTAGAAAATTAAGCAAAAAAGAGGAACAGTTCGCCCATATTCCTGCTTGTCCTCTTTTTGTAACTCTCATGCTCATACATACATGTGGTCAATAAGATGTAAATGATTTCAACCTGAAAACAATTGGTAGGCTACAGATCTTTACTGTCAATCCTTCCTGCAGTACTAAAATGTCAATAAAGTATTAAAAATTCAAAGAAGAGGCAGAAATCTAAACTGGCTATGATATGATGCTAGAGACTGATTCTTGTTACAAAACACCGAAAATGCTTAGCAGTTGCAGGTACCAGGTATTGTAGAAAGCGGGGATGCAGGTCGATCTAAGAATTAAGATGCACTTGTAATTCCTCTATGCTGCAGGAAACTGAAAGGTTTCTTCCAAAAGGCAGTATTGCTAGCTCTGGTATCTCTGGCTCTGGCTCCTAGACCCCCTCTCATCTGTCCATGGCAGCCTGACCTGTACCTCCTGTGGCAGAAGATTAGACAGCTCTTTTCTGGAGAAATAGATTAACCCAAGAGAGAATTTATGTTTAATTGAAGTTCTCTCATGAAGCAGTAACATAAAGCTTTAAGAACTCCAGAGCGCTACATTATGCTGAAAATGTAATAGCTTATACACCCGGTGATAGCAGGTTGCTCAGTTCATGATATATTACATGAAAAGAAATCCTAAATAACCTCTTAACATTATATAAAAGATTGTGCAGTATCATGGGAAGATGTCAGCTTGAATGTCCTTACCTGTGAACCCTACCTTGTAGAGATGCCATGAATTACACATGAGATGACGTATTTAAGCTATCTAATGGTACACCTGGTGCCTACTAGGGTCTTAATATATATAGGTACTGTTTCTGAGAGTTTGGAAAGCCCTTGCCTTCATGGAGCTATGCATGACTTTATAAAAGAGAACAAACATAATATGCAAGTTATATAGGATGATAAATAAAGGGAAAGGACAGAACTGTGTAAGCAGGTAGCAGTTAGGCCGGGATTGGTCCAGATAGGCAATATTTGAAAGATAAGAAACAATTAGGTAAATATTGGGAAGAAAAATCCACGTAGAAGGAAGAGCTGGAGCAAAAGCCAAGACTAGACTGTGTTTAGTATATCCAGGGAACAACCATGAAGAAAGTGATAGGAAAGACTTGTCAAAGAAATAAAAAGACCAGATTGGGTATGAACTTAAAATCTATTTGAGGGGCCCGGGAGCTAGCTCAATAGAATAAGCGCCTGCCTGGCAAGCACAAGGTCCTGAGTTCAGTCCCCTATACTGGAAAAGCAAAACAAAACTATTTGAGGAGCTTCGACTTCTACTGAAGATGAACTGGAATGGCACAGTTTGACCTTATGCTAAAAAATAACTCTGAAATGCATCCCCAAAAATAGATCAATTGATGGATGGAAAGAGCAGTGGATGAATGTTTAAGAGGACTAATACAGAAATATTCAGGGTAGACTCTAGGCATTGGTTAAGCAGTGATCACTAATCCTTTTGAATTGTTTGTTTAAAAATTCTCATAAACGTTGAGTAGACACTGTTAAAAGCTAAATTTAACTGATCATATCCTAACACATAGAATAATTCTGAGATGTCACAGGACACTGTCCTATTGGAAATTTTACATGCCAAGTTCCATTTTCTCACTTTCACTGAGGCAAATCTATTTTTCAGAAAGAAACTGGATGATAATACTTAAGATTAAAATAATTACAAGTGTAGAAACCTTTACATTTATGAACATATCTATAAACAGCATTTTCTACATAATAGATAAACCAATGAAAAAATTGTCCTGTTTTACAAATGAAGGGGTCCTGGGCCATACTAATAATGGTGTACATGACAAACATGGCCTAATCACCACTAAATTTTGAAATTAAATTTATATTTCATATAGGAAGGAGAGACAAATGCAAAGGATAATTTGTAAAGCTAGGGCTTGGTGGTGTGAGCATCTTTAGCATGGACAAAATTTAAAGGATTAGAACTAGATTCAGATACACAAGAAGATGGAGAACTAAGCTCTGGGATTTTTCAATGTTAT
Source organism: Capromys pilorides (assembly GCA_004027915.1). Classification (NCBI taxonomy): domain Eukaryota; kingdom Metazoa; phylum Chordata; class Mammalia; order Rodentia; family Capromyidae; genus Capromys; species Capromys pilorides. Next base: position 2,517 of record PVKN010012871.1, read on the forward strand.
ATGGATGGAGAATAAAGGAGAGCCAGCAGTGAGAGGAAAGAGAAGAGAAAAGTCTAGTATCCTAAAATCATTTAAAGGAAATCTCTGTAAGAGGAGGGAGTTTTCAACTGTTTGTGGCAATGCTGCACTTAGTTACTCTCCCTGCTCCCAGGTTGGCCATTTGAAGTTCTCTTAAGGATTATCATAGTTAAATCATAAAATTTGTTCAACTTTTTTGTTATTGTTTCTTGCTGTATAGTCCCAGCTAATGCTAAACTCTATATAGCCCCAGACCAGCTCAAACTTAAGTCTTCCTGCCTCAGCCTCCCAAGTCCTGGGATCACTTAGAAGCATGTGCTGCCACACCCAGCTATCACACAGACTTTGAATAAGTATTTGCAGGCAGGATCAAACATTGTAATCTGTTTTGTTCTAGATAGATCAAAGTTAATGCCTTAAATGTGTGGAACATTCATATGTTTTGCAAGAGTTTGCAATTCCATATTTCTGGCTCCCCAGGATCCATCCATCCTTTCATCATCTGCCATGCGTTGGTGTAAACAAGTTACAACAGAATACAAGGCAACTTGAAATTTATTAAGGAGGTTTCATAAATGTTTGTTGAGAGACTCTTTTTATGTAACTAAGGCTGGCCTTAAACTCAGTATGTAGCCCAGGCTGGCCTCAAACTCATGATCTTCCTGCCTCAGCCTCCCAAAAGTGCTGGGGTTACAGGCATACACCATTAGGCCTGGCAAGGTTTCTTAAGCTTATTCAAAGTTAAATAGTAAAAGAATTGAATTCTTCACATGGTGGAGAGAGTTGGATGTGATCTGACCATTTCATACATTTTTTGGAGTGTCATACTTTATAATTTAAACCATGTTGATTGATGAGTTGTAGTCTTTTCCCATAGTGACTTGAGATCACCAACATCCCACCCCTTTTGTTGGATTCAAAAGACGTTCTAGTTATGTGTCTGAGTAGACCTTGAGATGTTTGGGTGGATTTGAAGGACGATCTAGTTGCGTATCTTAGTAGACCTTGAGATTGTTTGGTCTTCACGCTTTTTCTTGCTTGACTATTAAAGAAAATATTTTCTCTTTTATAAATGCTGACTATAAGGAAGTAATTTGGTTTATTTGTGTGAAATTCTGGCAATATTTTGTCTCATAAAGGCTGATGTGCTCACCTCTGTCATACTGTCTAGAAGCTTTCTTTCCTTAAGCCTATCTAGCCTTGAGAATAGAAGTGTTCTTTAGAGGAGGTTGGGGGCTGAAGTCTCTGAACTGTCCTTAACTTAAAACCTCAAGATACGTTGTCACAGAGTTGATGCAGAGTGACCTACATAAAATTATCGTCTCTCCTCAACCACTCAGCTCAGATCATGTCAAAGTTTTTCTTTATCAGATTTTGCGAGGTAAGATTTTCTTTATGAAGACAAAGAGTGCCGTGACATATATGAAATGTTTTGCTTTTCATTCAAACTTCAATCTGGATTTCTAAGGCATTCCTTTTCCCTGAAGTTCTTTTTTCTTTGGACCAAGGTATATCTTATTGTCATATTTGATATTAAATAAGAGGTTTTTAGGATGACCGAATAGTTATTTTTGTGATGAAAGAGAAGACCCTGTGAAATTCATCACAGAAGTGGCTGTATCTCTCTAAATGATACTCATTTTGCAAACCAGCAGTAAGTGAGTCTGTCAGACTGTTGACTGGAATAGCTGAGTCCAATTGTAGAGAAACAAAATACCCTTAAAAACCAAAGCAAATACAGTCAGCTAAATAATTCCAGACTGCCTCATTAAAAGCACCGGCTTGACTAAAAAGTGATTTGGGCTATTGTGATTGGTACCTCTGACCATCAGATATGATCCTTAGAAGTTACTATTACTGCATTATTTGAAGACGAAACAGCTTTTTTATCTAGTAAACTTTTTTTTTTCTTCACAGAATTCATATAATTAAGAGATCCTAGGCCAGGCATGGTAGCTCATACCTGTAATCCCAGCACTTGGGAGGCTGAGGCAGGAGGATCAGTGCAAGTTTGAGACCAGCTTGGGCTACAAAAGTAAGCTCAAGGCCGGCCTGAACTGCAGAGTGAGACCCTGTCTCAAAAAGACAAAAAAAAAAAAGAGAGAGAGAGAGACAGATCCTATAGAGAGTCTGATAGTATTTGCCAAAAGTATTAAAACACATTGAAGATTAAAAACTAAAATGTTCACATCCAATAATTTGTTGGTACTGTTTGGTAAGGGAAATGGGAAAGATTACTGACACTTTTTATACTTTTGAAAAATATGTGCTGCCAAAAAAGAAACTCTGCCATGAAGCTGTCACCTTTAGCAGTGCTGAAGCTCCAAAAATTTAAAAAGTAATGAACTAGACTCTTGATTGTGGTAAAGAAAACACTACTGGCCAAGCTCCAGACTTTTGTCCTATCAGTAAAGAATCTCCTGGGCCAGGCTTCTGTTGGTTGATGGAAGTGTTTTGTTGGAGCAGGTTCAGAATCCTAGGCTGAGATTATTGATGGCAGGACTCCAGTAGCTACGGGTATTTGTAGGGTCCATCTTCATTCCAGTGCTTAAGAAGCATATCTGTGCTTTAGCCTATGTAATCTTTTAAATTATAGACGTCTCAGACTATGCAAACCTTTCATGACATTTTACTGCAGCAGAATTACAGTTTTTTGAGTGGGGACTAAGTTAGGATTTTAATAACATTCATTATGCAGTTATTTAGGGAACAGTTTTAAAATCCTCTAAGTTTTCTTTGCCCCAGATCATTGGTTGAGGAAAGGAAATTAAATAACTACAATTAAATTTTTCTCTTATTTCAGGTTTGAAATATCTCCATTCAGCTGGCATTTTACATCGAGACATTAAGCCAGGGAATCTCCTCGTGAACAGCAACTGTGTTCTAAAGGTATTCCTCAGTTTATTTAAAGATCTGAGGGAAAATGAAAATGTCAAGCTCAAGATAGACTGAAGAACAATTTATTTTCATTACTTCACTCAAAATTAAAAGAACTGAGTTTTCTGTAGCTGTATGACTATAGTGACTGAAGTACATACGGCCATGACTAGTTCGTGTTTTGATATATTTTCCTTGTGTTTTGGAAACATTCAAATGAGAAGTAAAATATGCCTAGAAAGAACAGAGAAGCTGCTATCTTTTCATGTTGTTACATTGGTTTATGTTGTTTTGGAAGTGTTTGTTGTTCAGTTGTTAAAGAGAAGTATATATTAAAACTAAAGATTAGATTTATTTACATGAGAATGAAGTATGTTTTTTTAAGATTGCCTGTATTTTTACATAGTCAACATGTCTAAGGAATAATAAAAAAATACAGTAAGTGATTAAATTTAAAAATATATTCCAGGACTGGGAATATAGCTCAGTGGCAAGTGTTGCCTGGCAAGCATGAGGTCCTGAGTTTTAGTCCCAGGATTACAAAAAAAAAAGTATTCCGATAAAACATACATTGCCATTACTGCACCTTCTTTGAACACTTATACATGCTTACCCCATTGCTCTTGCCACTGTTCGAGGCAGTTCTGGAAGTTGTCTTTCATGAGTGTCTTAGGAGTTATCATCAAATATACAGTGATTATTGCTACCAAGTGCTATCCAACAGAAAGGCAGATTTATAAAAACACAACTGTGTGTCTTCATCCACCTTATTTACCAGCTATGGCACCATTCCACTTCCAGTTCTTTCCTAAAGTCAAAATGACCATGAAATGTAAGTGTTTTGAACTGATTCAGGTAGCCACAGTAGCACAACTAAGGACAAAACAGAAGACTTCCAGAATTGCTTCATAGATTGACAGAAATGATGAGATAAGTATATTCAAAGTAAGAGGGGGTTATTTTGAAGAAGATTCACGGCAGTGTTTTTTTTTTTTTTTGAGATAAGGTCTTCCTATACAACCCAGATTGGCCTTGAACTCAGCAATCCTTCTACTTCAGCTTCCCAAGTGCTAGGATTACAGGCATGTGCTACCTTGCCCAGCATGACAGTCTTCCTTTTACATTAATGTTTTAAAGTTTAAACTTTCACTGTGTGTCATAATCATACTTTATATATGCTGTCAAGTAGCAAAATGGGAAGCATAAACATTGAAAAGTTGAAATGCTAGGCTGGGGAGATAGCTCAGCAGTGTAAGCAGCTGCCTGGCAAGTGCAAGGTCCTAAGTTTGATCCCTGATACCAAAAAAGAAAAAAGAAAATGCTAGGCAAGAAAAAGGGCACACTCACTTATCCAGATTATTTCCATAATTTTGTCTAATGAGTCCTCAATTATCACCCTTAAGGAATGCATTGCAGGACTAGTTTTGTTTAGTACCCCCAAGTCATCAAGTTACTTCTCTCCCTCATGCCACTTCTCATTGTTCCCTGTTAGTTAGAAGGGCTTGCTAATACAAAATCTACATGTATGCATTTCTCTACTTGTACTACACTATATATTAGAAAATTTCCTGAATAGTTAGTAACCCACTGTATTTAGAAATTAGTGATAAGGGTCTTTCTAGAGCTGTGTCATCTCTCTGTAAGCAAATGAAACTCTATGTCATGAGTGGCTATTATATTATTTAGTGCTTCAATCCTCAGTAATTATTTTTGCCATTTCAACTGACATATTTGAAAAGGAAAAACTATTTTTTAAATGTCATTTACCTTAGAGCTGGCCAGATAGCTCAGTAGACTAAAGTGCCTGCTTTGGCAGAGTGCAGTGGCTAGGGTTCAATCCCCGGGGTGCACTGAGACAGCAATTGAGACTGGACGTGGTGACACATGCCTATAATTCCAGCGCTTGGGAGGCTGAAAACAGGAGGATCACGAGCCTGATCCACATAGGTAGACCTTATAGACCTTGTGCTAAATATGTTTAAAAAAAAAAAAGAGGAAATGCTACCTACTTTAAAAGTGATCAAGCCGGGCGTGGTGGCACACACCTATAATACTAGCGCTTGGGAGGCTGAGGCTGGAGGATCAGTTTGAGTTCGAGACCAGCCTGGGCTACAAAAGTGAGCTCAAGGCCAGCCTGAACTGCACAGTGAGACCCTGTCTCAAAAACGCAACATAAAAAATAAAAGTGATCAAGATTATTATTGCTTAGATTATTGGCATCTGAACTAAGTCATACAGCCACATGTATGTTGTATTTTTAAGTGCTTTCTTTGAATTGTAGGCCAGTTCTCTTTACAAGTGAATAGGTTGTACTACTTATGAATAAAAGTTCTTTATCCTTGAATAACCCTAGCCTTGTTTCACTTCTAGTGACATACTTTTTTTCATGCTTTGCCTGAAAATAACTGTTATCTTTTGTTCCTACAATGAAATGCCCACGAAAACATTTCCTTCAAAGATGTTTGAGTCCCTCTTCCTGCCACTGTTTAACTTTTGAAGAGTTTGCTACCTGTAACTTAAATTTTAATTAAAAAATTGAAAATTGTTACAGTTAAGAATATTTTGTCTTGGGCCAGCGAGATGGCTCAGTGGTCTAAAGCACCTGCTTAGGAAGCTTAGGCAACTGCAGGGACTGCAGTTCAATCTCCAGCACCACATGCTGTGCCAGCCCCACCCCTAGGGCAGGCTGAGCCGGCCATATATATATATATTTTTTTAACTGTCTTATTAATTTTTTTCATCATTGATTTATTTGGTACAGGGTCTTGCTGCACAGCTCAGCCTCATAGTGATCCTCTTGTCTCAGCCTCCCCAGCACTGGGATTACAGGCTTGCGCCACCATGCTTGGTTTCAGGGGCAAGGGTTTCAGGGTTCTGGAGATTGAACCTGGGTCCTTGTGATTGCCAGGTAGACACTTAGACTGCTGAGCTAGCCCCCCACCCCCGCTACCCCCTTTATCTTATTCATAATAAAGCAATGTTAGTATAATTTAAGCCAGTTTCTTCTTCTTTGAGTTTTATTGGGGTTTGGGGGGGGGTTGTTTGTTGTTTGTTTGTTTGTTTGTTTATTTTGATGGTACCAGGGATCAAACTCAGGACCTTGTGATTGCCAGATAAGCACTTCTTCCACTGAGCTTTGTCCCCAGCCTTTATTTGAATTTTTGGTTGGAAGACTTTGCAAAGGATTTTGTGTAGAGTCTGTCATTGATGCTGTTAACTGCTTCAAGTCCATTTTCCAAATCATCTACTACAATATTGTAAACTCTGGATATCTCAATGATTAACTAAAGGAAAAATGTCATTTTGAATACATGACACAAATCAGAACAAATTGAGGTTTTCTCTGCTCCTTTGACTCATCCTTAAACCTGCTTTTTAAAGCCAGAGTCAATGGCCAAGTTATAGACATAAATTGTCTTTTCTCAAGTGCGTATCAGTTTATTGAAGAAAACTATAGCAAAACATTTCTTTTAAGTTAATCTTCATTCATACTTAAAATTTCCTGCTAAGCACAAACTGGATAATTTCAGTATCTTTTTTTAGTTATTTTATAATTAAAGCTTCTTACATTGTGCTCAAGTTGTCTTTCCAGTTGTTTAAAAAAAAATGGTTCAGACTGTTTTAATTTTGAGACAGCATAGCTCAGGCTAGCCTTGAACTCACTGTGTAGCTCAGCTCGCCTCAAGTTTACAGTGATCTTCCTGCCTCAGCCTCACTCATGAATGCTGGGATTACATGTGTACACCACCACATGCCATCTTAATGTCATAGTTTTTAAGATAATATATGTTATCTGAATGCTAGCCATTGGAAAGATGATAAATTAGAGCTTTTGTTGTTAAATAATTATGTATTATCTAGAATTTTCTCCTTCATTCTTAAGTTTGGACACATTTATCTGTTCAATGTGACCAAATTAGTAGATTCACATCTGAAAGAGATGACTAGAAACTGTGGGTAAACATTTGTTTTTTTAAAGTAATGTGGTTTTCAAACTTAAAAATCTGTGAGAAGCCAGAGGTGATAGCACATGCCTATAATCCCAGCACTTGGAAGGCTGAGGCAAGAGGGTCAGTGCGAGTTTGAGATCAGCCTGGGCTACGAAAGTGAGCTCAAGACCAGCCTGAACTGCATAGCGAGGCCCTGTGTCAAAAAAGACAAAAACAAAAAACAAACAAAAAGAAAAATCTGTGACAATCCTTTTTCAACTCATACCTTAACTCTGGCACCTCAACTTAAGACTTTAAATGTTACTTCCATTTCTCCACTTCTGATAGCAGTTTAACAAGTCGGTCAGTGAGAACATTGGCACTTACGTGGCCATCACTATGTGCCCTCATCCTCAGTGCTCCCAGGAGTTATTTTGGTTTTTATGCCCGGAGTAGTTGCTGCTCTGGTTCTACTAAAATTTATAAACAGTTGCCTTGCAACCTAACTGAGCTTTATATAAAAATAACAAGAAAAAGTTTATCCACTGGTCTGCAGAGAAACTAACCAACCTGGCATTTTCACTTTTTTGGCACTGGTGTTTTAACGTAGCGCCTTGCATATGCTAAGCATAAACCTTACCACTGAGCAACACATCCAGCTACTCTTTTCTTATTTATTGCTATATCTCTACATACTGTCTAAAATATATCTGATGCTCTATTTCCTGTAAATATGGCATGAAGAAACTAATTGTCCTAGTAGCATGGTATTCTACAGAGTACTGCATTTTGTCATATATCATGTTTGAATGTGAGTTAGTATTTTTGAGATTTTTTTTTTTTTTTTTTTGGTCTGGCTCAGGCTGCTTGAATATGGGAGTGGATATCAAACTGCCATCCCCTTTGCCTGACTGGGATTTCCCTCAAAGGCGGTTTAACAACTGAGTTAACCCGAAAGACCCCCTGAATTAGTGTTTTTAATAAATATGTGTAGAGTTTGGATAAATTATTATGGAACTTCAGTAGAATCAGATTCAACAGAGCTCAGCTTGAAACCAAAATATATAGTCAGAGAGGGAGAGACACCATAAAGATAGTGAAGATAGTCTCAGCTATATAGGCCCAACTCGTAAATAGACAGTTTGGCTTTTATGTTGAACCTAAAAAATACGTGTTTAATTGTTAGTTTTTTTGGTGTTTTTATTTTGTGCTTTGGTTTTAGGTTTTTAATTTTCTCTTTGTTTTCAGTTGAAAACAGATTAAGAGAAAATTTTAGAACTACATCATTTTGTTTGGTGTGGTGATATGCAGTTGTAATCCCAGCTTTCAGGAAGCTAAAGCTGAGGATCGCTGCCAATTCAAGGCCAACTGGGCTACGTAGTGAGCTCAGAACTACCTTGTACTACATAACAAGACACTGTCTGAAAACACCAAACATGGACAATGGCATCATTTTGTACAGAGTGGCTGGAGTTTAGGCCTTTTTTTTCTCTCTTATCCAAATAAGACCAGATTGTATATTTAATACAGATATACTCTACCTGTATTATTAAAAACTTACCCAAAGTTCAGGGATCTGCCAGGGCTTTTGTGTTTTGTTTTTCTTTCTCCCATCTGTAAATGCGTTTGTCTGATTGGTATTGTTCTAATTATTTTTTCTATTTAGATTTGCGATTTTGGATTGGCCAGAGTGGAAGAACTCGATGAATCCCGTCATATGACTCAGGAAGTTGTTACTCAGTATTATCGGGCTCCAGAAATCCTAATGGGCAGTCGGCATTACAGCAATGCTATTGACATCTGGTCTGTTGGGTGTATCTTTGCAGAACTACTAGGTCGAAGAATATTGTTTCAGGCCCAAAGTCCCATTCAGCAGGTATATTTTCATTATAAGCATTTAGTAAGCCTTCAATTCTATTACAGGTCTCAAGGAGAAAGCATCCTATACACATGCCTTGGGCTTTATTTGTTGTACTAATTTGCCTTTCATAAATTCAGATTCACTTAAAATTCAGAAAGTTATAATGCTGAAGATTAGAGACAGATTCATTTTATAACTTATGAGCCTATTAGAAGATGTGTTGACTTTACTATATGCGCTGAAGCATAGCAGCAGACTGCTGTAACAATTTGCACAGGTGTAATCTTCAGTTGTTAGAGGGCTGCTGCTCTTTCTAACAATGGCTCTGACTTGAAAATGTATTTGGTGAATTAATGTAGTTATGCGCTCAGAATATAAATTTTCAGTATGAATTTCAAGTGTGAATGTCTAAAGTAATTTATAATTTTTATTATGGGGCTAAAACATTTAATATGGCAGAATTCACTAGGAAATGATTAAAATATAGCTTTAAGAAATCATTTATGGCTAAAGATGTAGACTGCTCAGTGGTAGACCATGTGCTTAGTTAGCATTCATGAGGCCCTTGGCTCAATCCTTAGTACCATAAAAAGAAGGAAGAGAAAGACTATTCATACTACTTTGTCTTTTTAATTACCTTTATGCTAATTTACTTATACACATATTTTCTTGGGATATATCATATTTCTATTCTTAAATTTTCAACGTTATTCTTTGCATGAAAATATGTAATAGCAGGCCAGGGAGATAGCTCAGTAGAATAAGCACTTGCCTGGCAAGTACAGAGTCCTGAGTTCAATCCCCAGTACTGAAAAAAAGAAAGAAAATGTGTAATAGCATTGATCCCAGGCTGTGGAATCATTGGTTCAAAACCTAACACTGTCACTTACTAATGATTTCTTCTTGGGCAAGTTCCTTAACCTCTTATCCTCATTTATTTTGTTGAGGGGGAAGTAGCTGCCCTGAAAATAAGACTTGGCACATAGTAAACATTCAGTAGATGTTAGTAATTGTGATGCTATTGGTGGCCAGGATATTGATAATACTGCAGTAAGTAAAATAGTTATTCTTGCCTTTAGAAACTTTCATGGGGGCATATATATACAAATCAGGCATGGTGGTGCACATCTTAATCCCAGCATTTGGGAGGCTGAGACAGGAAAAGCACTACAAATTCAAGGCTAGCCTGGACTATAGCAGCGAGCTCAAGGCAAGACTCTGTATCAAAAATAAACAAATTAAAATATATAATCCAACTAATAATATATACTAAGAATTAGGGGTGGAAAATACCAGATTAGGGAATCAGAATGATGGCAAGCAGGACTGCCCAAGAAGTTAACATTTCATGCATGTGAAATGGAAGAGTAGGATACTGAAGAAGCATGTTCTGAGAAGAACAACACAGCTTCCCTCAGGTAGCCCATAGAGAGGAAAAAGGGTAGCATGCTGGAAGGATAATATGAGTAGGAAGAGCCTGTGTGGATGGATGGGATTCGTCAGAGGGAAAGAGAAGCCTGCTCACCATGACCTGATAAGGACTTTGAACTTTACATAAGTGTAATAGAAAATACTTTGAGTAAGGAAATATTGATGAGACAGTTCACATTTGGGGAGGTGGTGATTGTTTTTTTAGTTGAGGTTTATTTTTGGTTTTGGTGTAAGGACTGAACCCAGGTCTTCTAGCCTGCTAGAAAAGCGTTCCACCTCTGAGCTAAATTCCCGGCCCTCATAGTTCACATTGACCACTGTGTAACTTTATAAATAAATTGATGCAGTTGACCTTTGTACTATTTCAGTTCTTTAGAAAATAGAGTGTAACAAACTTACAGGTAAAACTGTCATATCTGAACATAAGTCATCATAAAATCAATGTTCCCTTACAGAAAAGCTTAAAAGAAAATAATAAGAGATTTTCAAATCATATGTCTTGAGCAAGGATCTTTTGTTGATGTTGAGAAGAATATGTAAAGGAATGCAGACTAACTGGAATGGAATTTAGGAATTTCATTTTGTACAGAAATACAGTCTTACGCTTGTCAATCGGACATAGCCATTGAAGGAGTACTCATCTGTTTATTGTCATTACATTTTAGGGCAAGAAATCAAGATATAGAATAGAGTCTAACTTATATAAAAAAGTGATTTATTTTTGTTCAAATTTTTGTGTTTGGTACAGGATCTTACTACACAGCTCAGACCGGTAGTGTTTGTTGCTCCTGTTTTGCAGCCACCCTAGTGCTGAGATTACAGGCATGTGCCACCACGCCCAGACTTGGTTGCTGGCTCAGCATGCCTGTGGGCAGGGTCAGCACAGCATGTGGTGCCAGGGATCAAACCCCAGTCTCTGCATTTGCCTAAGCAGGCTCTTAGTCCACTGAGCTAGCTCACTGGCCGAATGTGATTATGTTCTGTTGCATTTTCTCTGTATCTTTGAGGGAAAAATGCCCTAAGTACTAAACTACCAGCCACTTCATAACAGATCTGAGACTTTTTGGACAATGTTCTGATTGTTTCCCTACGTGAATCTTTCCTTATGCCTTTAATGTGGCAGTTGGAGACCTAAAAGTATCACCTTCACACTTTTCCCAGAGAGAAGTCTGTAAAAGGTCTTTCCTCTGTGGAAAGCAAGCTTCGTAAGTATCCATTAGTGAGGCTAATGGCAGTGAAGGTCGTAGATGCCCCGTAAGTACAGAAAATTGTGTTTTCTGGGAAAGAATTTCTCATCCAGGAGGGCTTCAAATAAGATGCTATTGTTAGATTGTGTTGTTAGAATAACTGTAGCATTGCAGAAAATTGATAGTTTGTGGGTAGTTTCCTGCCTACAAAGACTTGTTTCCAAGAGACCATTTATCTGTCTTATTTATTTGTCCAGCTAGCTAAATGTGGCCTTAATCAGTATCAAAGTTGTTTTTGTTTTTGTTTTTGTTTTTTCAGGACTGAGGTTCAAGCTCAGGACCTTGCCCTTACCCTGCAGGCACTTGTGCCACGGAGCTATCTCCCCGGCCCTTAGAAGTTTTTTAAGTACCACTTTTTTCTGCCAATATAAATGATTTGTAGCACGACTAGGATGTAAAGGTTGTATATTGCCCAGACATAGAGAGCTTGTCTTTCATTTCAGATATGATTACTTTGAAGAGGCCAGGGAGATAGCTCCATGGCACAAGTGCCTTCCTGGCAACTGTAATGTCGTGAATTTGAACCCTGGTCCCACCAAAAAAAAAAAAAAGATACGATTACTTTGAGTATTTTTTAAATCACATATGTCTGATTTGTGGATTAGCCTCATAGCGAGTTTGACTCTGTTTGACACATCAGAATCCATTCATTAACTGTTTGAAAAGTATAGTCATTAGCTATCATGAGAAGAGCATTTCACCTCTACAAGAATTATAGATGCTGTGGTATCAGGATAACAGGGCGTGCGTTGCTCTAGCCCTTGCATGTCATGCTTACCAGAACATATTTTCTTTTTTCTTTTTGTTTTCATCACATGGATTCCTAATAAATGTCCTTTCTGGTTGGCTGGTTGGCTGGCTGGCTGGTTGGTTGGTTGGTTGGTTGGTTAGTTGAGTAGGCCAGAAGGTAAAAGTAGAGGCTCCTGTCAGTTAATCGAGAGCTTGCTTGCTGTAAGGTTTCTGCCCAGGTATGATCCTTGTTTCTGAGTCTGTGATTGAGAGTGTTGAACGCTTGTTTCTATGAGCTCACCTGTCCACCTCTCTTCCGTGTTTCCTTGTAGTTGGATTTAATCACAGACCTGTTGGGCACACCATCACTGGAAGCGATGAGGACGGCTTGTGAAGGCGCTAAGGCACACATACTCAGGGGTCCTCATAAGCAGGTAAAGTCAGGGAAAGGCTCTACTAACTATTGGGGCAGGAGTTCTCTTCTAAAAGAATAATTTATTGAGAGTTTATAAGCCGAGTTATGGTAGGTTTTATATATTTTTTATATTGTCGCCCTAAATAAGAAATTGTTGGTGGGGCTGGGGAGATAGCTCCATGGCACAAGCGCCTGCCTGCCAAGTGCAAGGTCGTGAATTTGAACCCTGGTCCTGAAAAAAAAAAAAAAAAAAAAGAAATTGTTGGAATTTTGCCAAATCAAATAAAATATAGGCAAAAAAATAAATAAATAAAATATAGGCATTCCCAATATCATAGGAGATAACCCCTGCTCATAAATGGTCTTTGACTTTATGTCTCCTGACTTTGAGACAAGGTCTTGCTATGTAGTGCAGGCTGACCTTGAACTTGCTTACATTGCCCATGCTGGACTCAAACTCATGATGATGTCCTTGCCTCAGCCTCCTCAGTGCTAGAATTATAGGTATTCACCATCACACCTGGCACTGTTTTTTATTTGTTTTTTGAGATAAAGTCTCATATAACAGACTGGCATTCATCTTGAGCTGCTAGCCAGGCATTTGGTCTTGCCTTCCCCTTACAGGTTCCTCTCTGTAATTCTAGTATGACTAGAGCTTCATTTTTTAGGCATAAAGGGCAAGGAGTGTGTTCTCTTGTGAGACCAGGCCAGCTAGTAAAGATGGGTACATGTTTATATTTTAAAGCCAGTCATGGCTGATAGCCAGTTGTAGTGGCACAGTCCTATAGCCCCAGCACTCTACAAAGCTAAAGCAGGAAGATCACAAATTCAGTCCCAGTCTGAGCAATTCCCTTATTTTAAAATAGAAATTAAGAAGAACTGGAAGTATACCTCAGTATGAAGACCTAGATTCAAACCCTAGTACTACCAAAGGGAAGAAGAGAGGGAGGGTCCCCTGACAGTTACATGTTTCTGTTATATTCAGTTTGGAACTATCAATAATTCAATGCCTCAGCACCCTTAGAATAACATAGCAAGTCTTAACCTATAGAGAAGTTCTATACTGTAGAATGAAGTAACAAGATCCATATGTTGTTTATTAACACAAAAACATTAATTTGTCTTTACTTCATGGTATATATAAATGTATACTTGAAAGTAGCAAAATAATTTTCCTTTTTGACAGACTACCTACAGTAAATCCTACCTAAAGATAGCTCCTAATGATACTGCACTTGGGATACTGAGGCAATATGATTTTGAGTTTAAGCCAGCCTGGACTACATACAAGACCCTGTTTCAAAGAAGAAAAGGGGAAAATAGCCTATAATAAAATGTGGTGAAGTTCAGACAATGTGGCACTACCCTTCCCTCTATGGAGGCCTTTCAGCTATTGCTCATGGTTGCTAACTAATTAATCCTCTGTGTCAAAGAGTTACAAAATAGCAGCTGAGAGAGCAGGACTTCCTGTGTCTAGAACAATTCACAAATACCAGACTATACCAAAAATTGCTGTGGTCTCCTTTAAGCATTCCAAGTAAGTGATAAAATGTTAAAATCTGGCAATTTAAAAAACCTGAGTTTTCAATTAAATAAAAACATCGAGGGCTGGGGAGATAACTCAGTAGAATAAGTGCTTACCTGGCAAGCACAAGGTCCTGAGTTCAATCCTCAGTACCAAAAAAAAAAAAAAAAAAAAAAAAAAAAAAAAAAAAATATATATATATATATATATATATATATATATATATATATATATATATATAAAATTTTTAAACTCCCATGAATGGTAGCACAAAGAGAATCATTACAAGTTTAAGGTCAAGGCCAGCCCGAACTGCATAGTGAGAACCCATCTGAAAGTCTCCCCTACCCTACTCCCACCAAAAAAAATCATATTCATATATATATATATATATATATATATATATCTCACAAACATGAGAAAAAAGGAAAACTTTAAGATTCCTTTTGGGGGATTGGACAGTGCTGGGGTTTAAACCCTAGGCCTTTGTACTGAAGTATATCCCCAGCCCTTTTTTATTTTTTGAGACAAGATCTAGCTAAATTGCCTGGACTGGATTTAAGTTTACAGTCCTGCCTCAGCCTCTGAGAGTGCAGGAATTATAGGTGTAGAGAGAGCCATTTTTCTTTAAACAGGTAAAGATGTTCCAAGATTCTGTGAAATTTTTATGTGAATTATCCCCTGAGTAGCAATGCCTCTTGGGAGTTTTGCTCATCAATAAGCTTCTTATCTTTTTGTTTATCATTAAGTTTCTTGATGGCCTAAGGGAACACAACAGATTAGTGGTAGCCCTGGCTAGTGTTGGTGTCAGAATAAGTACTTCAATTTTGAAAAGAAAATTGGGAAGGTGAAAATTAGGAAGTCATCTGTCCTCCTAAGCCAGATACTGTATACTCTAAACAGATTTACAGTCTTCTCTTTAGATGGCTTTTAACCAGTGCTAGAAATGATCTGTTTTGGCTGGTGTTCATAAGTCTTTGAATATTAGCCCTGTAGGTTTTTATGGTATAGGCTGGGCCAGGTGTGGTGCATGCCTGTAATCCCAGCACTTGGAAAGCTGAGGTGTGAGGTCAGCCTAAACTATATGGCAAGACCCTGTCTCTAAATATATATATATATATATATATATAGCTATAAATGGTTCCACTTTTCCACACTGTGGACATTATTTTCTATCTCTGTTTGCTATTTATACTATAACTACTCTCAGGAGAAGCTAATAGGTTCTTGTCTTAAGTCATCAGTCAGATTCAGCCTTTTTAAGCTTCTCCTTCCCCACTGCACAATATATTCCCTATATACCTCTCCTTAGCCTCTTAGAAGTTGCTTGACAGTTTTTCTATTCATGTTACATCTTTTTACTTCTGAGGTTGGAAGACAAATACACACAAGTATATATAGCCACATGGACATTTTTTTCAATTTCAAAATTAATTTGTCCCCTAGGATATACAGTATAGCTTTCATACCTATGTATGCCATGACAGTTCTGCAAAATGTGTAGTGCTCAGTTCAGTGCTGCATACAGTGCTGCATACATTCCCTTTGTGTTGCTCTAGACTGTAGTGATTAAGGCTGTGGTATTAGTCTCAGCACATTGTACACATACTGAGTGATGTCCCAGGAGTTGTGCCATATAGTTTTCTGACAGATTGTGAATTTTGGCCCTACCAGTAACTCACCTTACAACCTTATGCAAATTATTCAACCTCTGTGTACCTCATTATATTCATCTGTAAAGTGGAGTAAAAATGTTTTCTTCCTCATTAAGTTCTTATAATAATAAAGTGATATGCATATAAGGAAAACATAGAAAACTTCCTGGCACATACTAAACAATAAGTAGTAGCCATTAAAGTGATTGCTAAAACAGAAAATATTTGTATTTTTTTAAATTACACTTTGTGATCTACTGGGGTTTATCCTAGAGATGCAAGGATGGTTATCTGTAGAAAAATATTTTAACATCTTTATTTACAAATATATCAGTTAATGCAGAAAAAGCATTTGATAAGATCTCATCCTTGATGCCTCTAGCAATCTCTATAGAAGCCTATTAAAATTTTTATGTGAATTTTCTTTAAGCTCACAAAGAAGGAAAAATGAGATATAGGGCCGGCCAGATGGCTTAGTGGATTAAATTTAGACAGATGCGGGGGCCAGGGGTTTGGTTCCCCAGCCTGCCGTGGTGGTATGCACCTATAATCCCAGTACTTGGGAGGCTGAAAAACAGGAAGGATCACTACAAGTCTCATCTGCATAGTGAGACCCTGTGCTGCTTACTATAAATGAAAATGCTTGCTCTTTCTACCTCTTAGAAAACACTAGTAATCTTCACTGAGACTGCTTAAGCTCTTTGGAAGTCTTATAGAACAAGCTCTACCTTCCTAGGTTTACTTTAATTTAGAGGTTGGGGAGAGAGCCCAGTGGCAGAGCACTTCCTTGGCATACATGAGGCTTGAGGTTTAATCTTCATGGCCATTTCTTTAAAAAGTAATATTAGATTATATTTCAACTAGTATGTGATACTTTTAAAAAGTCAGTGCAAGTTTTTGAGTCTGAATTATAAAAAGAAAACGTAAGCATTTTGCTAGCTCTCACTTAAGAAACTACTCAAAGTTAGATGCAAATAAACATTTTGTTAGTAACAATTTCTAGTAGTAATTAGAAATTTGCTTTATACTAGAAATTGCCTAAATGCTTCTTATATATTAGTTCATTAGATGCTCACAACAGTACTGTAATACACCATTGCTATTTCTTTCTACCCTGGAGAGATAGAAAATTAAGAGATTAAATGCTTACATTGAAATTCACATTTCAAAAATAACCAACTCTAATTGTAAAATCTGTTCTCAGGCCAGTGTGTATTGCCTGGCACCTCCACTGACAGAGGAAAATTATTAAAATTCCATTTTTGGGGCTGGGGATATAGCTCAGTGGCATAAGTGCCTGCCTGGCAAGCACAAGGTCTTGAGTTCAATCCCCAGTATCATGCAAAAAGACAACAAAGGGCCAGCCAAATAGCTCAGCAGATTAAAGCCTGGGGTTCAATCCCTGGGCCTGCTGTGCCGGCCCTGCCCCTCCCCCCCCAGGGCTCACTGAGAGGTAATTGAGACCGGGCCTGATGATGGCATGCCTGTAATCCCAGCTCTTGGAAGCCTATAAACAGGCTGATCACTACAGTCTGATCTGGTAGTGAGAACCTGAACATCCTGAAGTCCCTTCCCTAAAATACAAAAAAATATATATATATATATTCATTTGTGTATATGAATATATAAGTACATATAAAGTAAAAATTATGCAGAGAATTAGTCTTCAAATACTACTATTTAATTCCAGTCTCTGCTATTAGTTTGAGAATGTCTTTCTGAGCATTTTTTCTATTCAGATATATAAACATATGTACTACTTATTAGGACTTGTTTAAAAACCCACAAATATACATAGGAGAATCCAGTTGATGATCCTCTGAAAGTCAGCTTACTGCCTCAGATTAATTTACTTGTTTTGGTTCATTAATACTTCTACTTTTGTGTGGTATGTGAGCCAAAACTCCAGTGAAACTTAAGTTCAAACTGATTTAAGCAAAAGAAAGACTTACAGAATTGTAAAACTGAGTTTACTGAGTTCAGCCCCTGTTGCAATTTGGGTTGTCAGATGATGTTCTTTGCCAGGAATCCAACTCTCTGGTCTGTTTTTCTAAGTTTTGACCTCATTTTTAGACATTTGTTCACAAAGAGGAGCCTGCAACCCAGGCCTACTTTCCACCACCATAGCAATCCTTTTAGAAGGGCTTCCTATGTAGCTCCATAGGAAATATTTGGAAGCTAGCTTGCT
>PVKN010012872.1:0-20391 GCA_004027915.1 Capromys pilorides
GTTTGTATCCTATGCCCTAGACTTTTCTAGGCTCAAGAGAAATACCAGCTTCTGTATAAAGAAATGTCAAGCTATGATTTGTATCCCTGATTTCACTTTGCTCTAAGTGAATGTAAAATCATGGCCATCTTCAGTTTGATATAAGCACCAGGGAAGGGTTTTGAGAAGTTGTGCTTGAGCTGAGTCATGGAGGGACAATGGGATTGGGCAGATAGGTGTGAGAGATGGGAGCTAAGGTTACCCTAGGATAGCATTACGCTCAGTACAGAAGTCATGGAGGCATGGTGTTAAGCCATCTTCAGGAAACAGTGTCTTGATCAAGCCATTTGGCTAGCAGATGGGAGTGCAAAGGGAGTTACCAACTTTACAGCTGGAAACAGCCACAACCAATTGTACAAGGCTGTGAGAGGCCTCAGTTTTAAGATTAGTTGACTTTGATGAGGAAATTACCTGTGGAGAGGTAGAAACTAAAAATTCAATAGGGTTGTTTGCTGGAATGAAATTTGAGAAGGGAAGGAAAGAAATATAGTAGAAAAGCAGATAAAGTCAGAAGGGAATTGAGGAGAAGTTAAAACTGTGTGGAGGAACACACACTGTAATCCCAGCACTTGGGAGGCTGAGGCAGGAGGATCAGTGCAAGTTCGAGACAGCCTGAGCTACAAAAGTGAGCTCGAGGCCAGCCTGAACTGCATAGCGAGACCTTGTCTCAAAAAGACAAAACAAACAAAAAACAGTATGGAGGCACAATTTACGTGAAAACTCAGCCAGTAGTGTTTTGTAGTTGAAAAAAAGAATACCTCGGAATATTTAGAAATACAAAAATTGTTTTAAATATATCTGAGTTTTTTCTGTCAGAATTCTTATTTTTCCTAGTTCTTATTTTGCCTTAGCCTCCTTTTTTTTTTTTTTTTTTTTTTTTTTTTTTTTTTTTTTTTTTTTAGTATTTTTTATTAAGAGTAAATGAATAGCGTATGCTTAAAGAAATTAGGCACATATTGGACATGAAATAACTTCAAATAATTTCTCTTTTAGCTGTATTGCTATTATATAATAAGAATATGTTTTGATTCAGAATTTTTATGAAGAATTTGCACATGTTATTACAATGTCTATTTCTACATTTTAATTTCTCTCCTTTTATAGGCATTTGCATACTTTTTTTCCAAATGAGAAGACCTTTTGTTTGCCACAAGAAGGCTATTATCCAGAATGTTAATGGGTTTTCAGCTATTAAGATGTAATGATATACCTTGAGTATTTAACTATAAATTTGAAAAATCTCCATGAACAATCTCAAAGGAATACTTAGAATGCACTCCTGGTAAATTGGCTCATTTTCCTGTAATTTACTGGAAGTGCTGATATGAGAGCAGTCCTAATGTGAAAGTACATTAATCCCTGGAGTTACATTGTATGTATTAAATTATTACTCTCAAAGAATAAAATGTATAAGGCCATTTAGCCTTCATTCACACTTGTTACTTAGAATCACAGTAGAGAAACAATCACTTATCTTTTGATGTACAAAATTAGAAATGATACATTTAATATCTTTTAAAACAAAAGCCACAGTGATTCTCAGTTACGTTTTTGCATAACAATTGGTCTTTTCCAAAACAGGGACTGTTCTAGTTAGGAACATGATTCTTCTGCCTTTGTGGAAGCCCTTTCCATTGGTAATTGAAATATTTTTAGAAACCCCATAATGCAGCTTTATTTCATGTCAGTCAAGAAGATTAGTCTGCCTTCTAGCCAGGAGGATCTACCACCATGAGGTTTTATAAGGGTGGTAGTCAATCTGTAGGAGCAAAAGTCTGCAGGAGCATTTAGGGCCTTCGGAATTTACCTAATTGTACTTTTCTTCTTTGCCAAGGGACGGATCATTATAAAACATAATTTGTGACATCAGTTTTTCTTTTCCTTATTAGTAGCCATTTATGATTATGGAAGATTAAGCAGAGGCAAAGCCCCATCTAAGATTAGCAACCCTCTTGAGCAGCAAAATACACCATGGATGTAAAGCTGGACCCTTTCCAAGATGATCTGCCTCTCATGGCCAACACTAGCCACATACTTGTGAAGCATTATGTACTGGATTTAGAAGTGGATTTAGAAAGTCATATCATTGAGGGCACCATAGTGCTCTTCTTTGAAGATGGAAGCAGATTCAAGAAACAGACTAACTCTACTAAGGAAATCTGCCAGTTGGCATCAAATGAAGCCTGCAAATTTGGGACACCTGAACTCTGCCATCTTCCTATGACAAGTGCAAGGACCACATTTAATGTGAGATATAATGACTTTATAATCTGTGATAAAGGTGAAGAAGATGCTTCTGATAAAGATGATAACTATGACAACCAGGAACAGGCTTCTGGGATCTCCAGCTCAAAGTATAGCTGTGACACAGAGAATCATGGGACAGAGGATTTTTTGCTAGTGTTGGACTGCTGTGATTTATCTGTGTTAAAGGTCGAAGAGGTGGATGTTGCTGCTGTGCCAGGAATTGAAAAATTTATGAGGCCTTCCAAGCTGACAGTTGTTTCTGAAGAGCTCAGGAATGAGATTGTTCATGAACTTGTGACTCTGCCTACAGATCGTTGGAGGGAGCAGTTAGACTATTTCGCTCGCTGCAGCCAGGCTCCTAGCTGTGGGGAACTCTTCTTTGACACTGACGCTTGGAGCTTACAGATCAGGAAGACAGGGGCTCAGACAGCTACTGACTTTCCTCATGCCATCAGGATATGTTACAAAACCAAACCTGAGGGGCAGTCCGTTACCTGGACCTCAGACCAGAGTGGCAGGTAGGTTATCCCAGTGCTCTACAGCCTTGCTAATCTCAGACATCTCACAGGTGCGCATAGAAAAGGGACCAAATCTACAGAAATGTTCCTGTGTATTCTGTGGTGTTACCTAGGTGCCCTTAAATCCTCTGACTCATAGACAAGCAGGTGAATTCCCAGATATGCTGAACATTTAATAAGATGAACTCCTGTAGGTCAAGATTGAAAAGGTTATTAAATGCCCCTACTTCTGAGTAAGGAAATTGAAAGGTAAGCTTAATGATGGAATCCTGAGCCCAGCTTGGTGGAGATCATAGCTAGTGATTTTCCCTGCTGTTAGTGGGAGTCTAGGAGCAAGTACTTCTCACAACTGTAGTCCAACTTAGAGAACCAATTGCTGTGAAGTTGGATGGATGTGAAGCCAAGCAAACTGCTTTCAATAAACCCAGCTCTGCTTTGTGATTTTCATATACTGTGTCTATCTTGGCAGTTTTGCCTTTGGACTTTGTCAGTTGTCGTATAATGGGAACCCCCAGTGCAAATAGAAAGATTTATTTCTGAGGCATGAAACAGTCCTACTCAGTCTGCCTGCTCGCCTTTTTGGCTATGATTCTTGGTATATTGTACCAGGAAGACACCTGCTTTTGATGCAGAAAGAAGAAACTGATGAGGCGTGGTGTTTCAGGGCATGCATTTAAGCAGTCATTTGGCCTTTTCTTATTGCCCTTTCTCTAACAGTTGTCCAGATTTTTTTTTTTAAGGATTTGAGAAATTCTAAACTTTATTGATTTCTTATTATTTGATATATTTCTTCATGCGAACATATTGTAAATCATTATGATAATCATTGCAGAGTTTGTACAGAGGAATGCCGACCTTTGTTAATTGTGTCTGACAGTCTTCTCTTATAGCACTCTCTTTAATTGAAGCATTTGTCTCCTGGAATTGCATATATCTTTCTCAACCCACTCCTGAAAATTCTTTTAGTTTTTTTTTCTTCCCTTATTTATTCTAGTATTTCCCTCTAATCTTACCTCCTGCTCTTGTCTCTGGTCTCCTCAAAATGAGTTTACTTCCTTTCTAGGTAACTAGTGTCTGAGGCAGTCTTTGGGAAATTACAAGACTGGTACAAACTTAGGTTATTGCAAAAGCACAGTAATTTATGTATAGAGTAACTTGTTAGATGTTCTCTGGAGACAGAAGGAAAGAAATAATTGTTCTTAGGATCTTCTCAGATTTTTAAAAATTACCAAGAATGGTGTTTTCAATAAGATATAACAGTATACTGCCTCAAAATATTTAACCAGGAAATTATAGATTTTAATATTCTAGAGATTTGTTTTAAAAAATTTTTTGAGGGCCGGGACCAGTGCTCAAACTCACGACCTTGCACTTGCCAGGCAGGCACTTGTGCCATGAAGCTATCTCCCCAGCCCTATGAGATTTCATTTTAAACTACAATAATGAGGGAAAAGAAACTACTCACAGTATTTAGAAGAATTAAACGTGATTTTTCTCTCCTAAATGCTTACTACAAAGAAAGATATTACATTTTTGAATTAAATTACATGTGAAAGTGTTGAGTAGGAATGGTTTATAGATAAATGCTGGTTTCCATAAAGAAACTAAAGAGACTTGGGTACATTTCATTCCCCCAAAGGCTGACATGGTAAATGTACCTTAGATGTCTCTTTTTCTAGTGATTCTAAATTATAATCTTGGAAGTTTGTGATTATATGTTAGTACATTATATTCACTTATGCAATCTTACAAGAATAAGAAATGTTAATGTAGCAAGGAAAATCGTAGATTTTTTTCTTTTGTTGGGGGAGAATGGTCGAAATAATCCTATATAAATGATCAACTCTCTCAAGTCTCTTGTTTGCTTAAAAATAAATATAATTATGTGCAGGTAACTGATTAAGGACTCAAGTTGACTAAAAATTGCTAGACAAAAATAATTCCATAGTGATGAGTGGATGGTTAAAAAAAAAGAGTGATAATTGTTGGGATCATCATATATTTGTGATGTTAATTATGTCCAATGGAAAGTGTAGCAATTGTGTGAGAATTTTTAAATAGACCTACTTATTACAGCTAAGATAGTTGTTGCATATTTATCCTTGAAAGACAGAATTTGATGAGTATATTTACCATAAATTCATAGTCCTGGTTGCGAAACTCTTTATTTCCATTTTCAGTGAGGAAAATGGGACTAAAGTGACAGGAAGCTCTTAGAAAAACCTGTCTCAGTTGTATGAGAGAATACTGTTTTTTACCCTCTCATTTATTATATGTAAAATGTTCAGTTGTACTTTAAAAATAAATTATAGTAGCTTTCAATAAATTTTTAGTGGAGATTGGACAAAAACTTTTTTTTTTTTTTTTACAAAATCTTTTTAAAAATGTCTAAATTGAAATCTTTCAAATTCCATTAGTGATTTCTCGTTTTCACACTACCACAGTAAAGAATCAAATTGAATTGTTTTGTTTAGTAGTAAATATATAACTATTTAGAAGGTCAAATGATCCCAGGCTGGAATACAAATAGTGGCAGTCTAATTATATTATGAACATATGAAACAGCCTTCCTGAAGGGAGTAGGGGAGGGTATGCTGCAATAATGAACTTTGTTTTTGTTTTATGGTGCTTGGCATGGGACCCAGGATCTCTTGCACACCAAGCAAGTGCTCTACTACAGTGCTATACCAACAGACTGCCCTATATATGTTTATTTATTTTTTATTTTTTGTCTTTTTGAGACAGGGTCTCACTATGCAGTTCAGGCTGGCCTTGAACTCACTTTTGTAGCCCAGGCTGTTCTCAAATTCACACCAATTCTCCTGCCTCAGCCTCCCAAGTGCTGGGTATACAGGTGTGCGCTACCATGCTTGGCCCCTATGTACATTTATTTTATTTCTTATTTTATTTTTTTATGGCCAGCTCAGCCTGCCGTGGGGATGGGGCTGGCACAACATGTGGTGCTAGGGATTGAACTGCTGTCCCTGCGGTTGCCTAAGCTTTCCTAAGCAGGTGCATTAGACCACTGAACCATCTCGCTGGCCCCCATATGTACATTTAGAAATGAGTAGAATTTGTAAAAGTAAAGGTAAAAGGTAATGTTTCCCATAGGGCTATGTGTTAGCAATTCTAATGCCACCATACACATAGGGTGGAATTGAGCAATTTAAGTGGATGGTAGAAGACACAAAGCAGGTTCTAACTATTGAGGTGGGAGGTTATAGGTGGCAAGGGGGAGGGGCTCAAATGCTTTATGCAGGGCCCAGGGAGATAGCTCAGTAGAATAAGTGCTTGCCTGGCAAGTGCAGGGTCCTGAGTTCAGTCCTTGGTCCCACAAAAAGAAAAAAAAAAAATGCTTTATGCAGTAACTAATTAAAGTTGGAAACCACATGAATGGTCTCCAATGTTTAACTTCAAATAAATACAGATGATTGCATTACAGAGAGTTATGGGTATATGTGGTTCCAGGTTTAATGTATAAACATGTAGCTTGCTCATCAGTTGAGAGGTTCTAGAATCAGTGAGCACATCTAATGTCCAGATCTTGATGTTTGTTTGTTTGTTTGTGTTTTGAGACAGGAGTCTTGCTATGCAGTTCAGGCTGGGCTTGAACCCACTATGTAGTTCAGGCTAGCCTCCGACTTCAGTCTTCCTGCCTCAGCCTCCTGAATGCTGGAATTATAGTCATGTACCACCATGCTTGGCTAGATCTTGGTTTCTGATACTTTTCTTCTTTCAATAAAAAGAATGAGAATTTCGTAGAGAAATGGGTAGGTCTGGGATAGGAATATACAAGACAAGCCTGTCAGAAAGCAAGGAAGCACTCCAGCAGCAGAATTAGCCTTAAACAACAGAGGTAAGCCAGATGCACAAGTCCCTGAAATGGCCAGAGCTGAGCAAGCAAATATGTAAGGTGCTGCTGGATGATAACTCAGCATTTAAAATAAGTATCTGAGTCTAAGCTGATATGAATAAATGATTCAATAAATAACCATGTGCAGAACAACAAATTCACAGTGCAGAAGAGTTCTAAATAAATGATGTGCATATTCCATTTGCAAGTGGGAAGAATGTAACTGCACTGCTGAGTTATGAACTTAGTTCCAGAGCATACAGCATGAAAGTGGGGAAAGAGTAAGTTTGCATTGGAGAAATGTGACAGTTTTACCTTAGTGAGATGACTGAGGTCAACAGCAACGGAGATAAGTTATATTGGTAGTGTGTATCTTTAATATTGATAGTAAGTACCCATGGTGTGTATGGAGAAAGTGGCATCTTTGTGGTCTTCTCTTGAAAGGCTTTAACTCAAGTCTCATTTTGAGAAAAACATCAGATAAACCCCAATTAAGGTACATTCACTGCAGTACTCGATCATATACCTCCAAGACCTATCAGAAAAGTGTACGAAATTGTCAGTCAAGAACATCCTAAGGAGATGAGATGATCTTAAAACAAAAAAGGGATATTCAGGAAAAACTAAAGAAATAGTAATGAAATTTGCACCTTTACATTATGACGAATACACTCATTTGTGACAAGATGCTAATAGAAAATAGTAGATGCTAGTAGAAAACCAAGTATGGAATATATGGAACTCTTTTTTAAATTTTTTTTTATTTGGCACAGGGTCTTTCTGCACAGCTCAGACTCATAGTGATCCTCCTGTCTCAGCTTCCCCAGTGCTGGATTATAGGAATGCACCACCACGCCTGGTTTCAGTGGTTGGCACTGCGTGTCTGGGGTTTTGGGACCAGCATGACATGAAGAACCAAGGATTGAACCAGTATTCTTGTGCTTGCCAGGCAGGACTTAAACTATTGAGCTATCTCCTTAGCTTGGAACTCATATATGTTTTCTTGAGTCTAAAGCTTTTAAAATAAAAAGTTTATTTTAGTTTTGGCAAGGTGACACATTCCTTTAGTTGCATCTATTCTGGAAGGTAAGGAAGAAGGACCTTAAATTCAAGGCCAACAAGATCATTTTAGCCATACCCTATCTCAAGATGAAACATTTTAAAAAGGGCTGGTTTTAGGGTTGTAGCTCAGTGGTGAAATACCCTTGGATACAGTCCCTGGTACCAGAGGGTGTAAAAAGTGTATTAAAAACAGAACAAAACACTTCTGCTGGGGCCAGCAAGATAGTTCAGCAATCTAAAGTGCCTGCTTAGGAAAGCTTAGGCAGCTACAGGGACCATGGTTCAATCCCTGGCACCACATGCTGTGCCAGCCCCACTCCCAGGGCAGGCTGAGCCAGCCATAATACAAAAAACCAAAAAAACCCAGAAAACTTCTGCTGAGTGAGATGGTGTGTTCCTATAATCCTAGCACTTGGAAGGCTGAGGCAGAAGGATCACCATGAGTTCTAGGCCAGCCTGAACTACATAGTGATTTCAAGGCCAGCTGAACTATATCTGAGATCTTGCTTTATCATGTCTGCATCTTGTACTCTGAATAACTACTATGAAGACAATATGTAATGTATTAATTATTGTAACTATCCTACTAACCTGTTTTGAAACTGTCTCATTGCTATTTCTTTCTCATTAAGATTAATTAAAAAATAAAACTTAAAAAACCCAAACACTATGATAAATAAAATAAAGTAAAAACAAAATTCTTTCAGATTTCAAAAGAGATCATCATTTTTTTTACCCTGAAATCTCCTTTCTGTAAGAGCTCTCCTGCCACTTTTACTAAGTAGCAATGCTCTCTGACATAGAATCAAAAGTATATTTCAAACTATAAAAGAGAAAAATCATTTTCCTGTATTGTCAGTAATTTCTTCTTCTCTATTATTTTTCTCATTCTGAAGTGAAATATCTGGAGGTAGAACACTTCTTTTGCCTGTCTTAGTTTAGCCAAGCTGGGGTTGTACTAGCTTTTGAACCTAAATGTCCTTTATGTCTCCAACCTCAGATACTAGATTGTAGGTGACATTTAAGAAAGACTGACAGCAGGAACACATGCATAACAATCTGATATGACATGCTTCTTAGAAAAGATGTTTACTTTTATGTGCTGTGTGGGTGTGCATGCCCTTTAAAAATATTTTGATAAGAGCAAGAACAGAATCAAAAATGTGTACAGGTATTCTTGCAAAGCTAAAAGTGGCCAGGACTAAATATCTTCTTTATTCTAGATCCTATGTATACCTACAAAAAGATGTTTAAAACGGAAATCTTTGTATCCATCATTCAAAGTGCATGTGTTTTCCTTGTATTTCCCCCATTCTATTTAATAAAAAGATTTAAAACCAAAGCATTTTCTCTAGAAACCCATCTTCTCCTTCCTTTAGGATTCCTGTAATAGTGAAGAAGCAGCTTGGTGTTCTAGGGGGTTTGGGCTTGGCGGATGGCATCATGGAATGAGAGTTGTATGGAGGGGAAATTAGGTTCAATAGAGGAAATTTATTAGAAAAACAGTTATTTGGATTGTCATTCAAAATAAGAAAGCTAACTGGAAAATATAAGTGAAAGTCGTATTAAAACTTCTGCTTTCCTAAAGCACTGTGATGTTACTTTATTTTAGAGAGGATCAAGATGAAGTTGGTGCCGGGCATGGTGGTGCATACCTGTAATCCCAGCACTTGGGAGGCTGAGGCAGGAGGATTGGTGTGAGTTTGAGACAAGCCTGGGCTACAAAAGTGAGCTCAAGGCCAGCCTGAACTGCATAGTGAGACACTGTCTCAAAAAAAAAAAAAAAAAAAGAAATTGGTGAAATACTTTTTTCTTCTATATTTATTGCTCAACTATTGGACCAAGGGAGATATACACTTTCATAGTACTTTTGGTCCAACATCAAAACCAGCTATTAAACACCCTCCCATTAGTTCACTTGTATGTCAGCATAATATTTTAAAGTTAAAAGGATAACAAAGGGTACTTTTAAAAGATACTTCTAGTCTAAAAAGAGTATTTCTACAGTTAGTTGCTTTCTTTGCTTTTTACTTGCTTCACGAAAACAGTAAGGGGGAGATAGCTTGGTGGTCTAAGCTCCTGCCTGGCAAGGATAAGCTTCTGATATCATGAGGACCCAAGTTTGATCCCTGGCACCACATTCCATGCTGGTTCTAGAACCCCAGGTGTGCCATGCTGGCCCTGAAACCAGGCGTGGTGGCACACACCTGTAATCCCAGGGCTGGGAAGGCTGATGCAGGAGGATCACTACGAGTCTGAACTGTGTAGCAAGGCCCTGTGGTGGTGGGGGGGAAGCAGTGTAAGGACCAAGAATATAGCTTATTGGCATAGTATCTGACTGGCAAGCAGAAGGTCCTGAGTTTGATTCCTGGTAAAGAAGAAGGAGAAGGGGTGGGGGGAGGGGAAGTGGGAGGGCAGAAGAAGGAGAAGAAGAAACCAGTATAAAACTGAAGAGAGCTAAAGTGAAATACAGATTAATTTCTGATACCATGACATAACTACAAAGAAAGAGTCAGTGCTACAAAAATAAATACATAAAATTTTTTAAAAGTCCAAAGTTTAAAATGTTTGAGAGGGTTTGTGTTTTAGTACCTTTTCCCCCATGTACTTAAATGTTGCTCCATTTCCCAGAACCAAGTTGAATCACCAGAGAAGAAAAAATAGCAATGGACTGCCTCAACCTACACAAGTAGCAAGAATGACTAACCAGATGAAAACAACTAAATATTAACAGAAAATGACAGATACAGTGACGGATATGATCAGTGAAAAGAGCTGGAAGGTGAGAGCCACAAGATCAGGGCACCAGTTGGTCATGTGACTTCAAAGCAGTCATTTTATTTGTCAGAGCTTTATTTCCTCATTTTGTAAAATGGGAAAATTCCATGAAATGATCCCCATTTGTTTTCCACATCTATAATCCTATATGCACAAGGGCTTCTAGGTAAGGAATACTGTCTTTGCCTTGATGGAATGCCCAGCTTGTCCAGTTTGCAGTCTTGACTTGGAGTGCTTTGTGTCCCTGCTGTCTCACAGCAGTAATCACTCTGGGCCTGCCATTTAGTCAGTAGGGCTGATGAATTTTGCTTTTAGTAATCATGCCATGAGGTTGAATGACAGTGAAGAAAGGGTGTGTGTGTGTGTGTGTGTGTGTGTGTGTGTGCAGCTACAGGTGAGAGAAAGAGCGTCCTGGCTCACATTTCTGTCCTAGTAGTTCTTAGTTTCTGTGGCACAAGGAAAACAATAGGTTTGAAAACTACAATGGAGGTGTAACACAGTTTTAAAGAGGAAAGTTGTAAAGACAATTAGGTAAAATAACAGGTTGAAGAAAGTTGGGAGAGGCTCACTGAAGACTGTAACACTGTAAAGCTTTTAAAAGGTCCTAGTGGAACTTGGCAGTCTGTGGCTCCTGGCCAGGCTGCAGTGATCAGGCAGCTTAGCTTATTACTTAGAAGACCCATTCAGCGTCACAGCATGCATTACCCTACAGGCTCATCACTTCCCCCGCGCTTCTCTGAAGCCTTCTCTTTACTCACTCAACCGTGTTCACCAGGTAACTGAGAAAGGCCTCATGCCTTGATGGAAACCAGTGGAACCACAACCATTTTCAACTTAAACTAACCCAACTTTTTCTGATTGGGAGAAGAAAAACACTAAAATGAGAGAAGATACATGGTTTGAACAAATCATATACAAGGTTTCCTTAACAGATCACCCTTCCTCAGGATTAGGAAGCACATGAATATTAGTTGACTTGTTACCTTAGAAGATATAATTAGTGTATTTTGTCCTCAGTTGACATCAGAACAGTCATTTAAGAAGCTGAAGTAATTGTTCCTCTAATAGATTTTTCCTCAGTTTACAAGTTCTTTCTTGTTTCTTTTTAAAATTATATTACTTGAGATTGAATCCCAGGGCCATGCACATATTAGGCAAGCACTGAGCTATACTCCATTTCCTATCCCCTTTTGAGACGGGGTCTCATTGTATAGTCATGCTGGCCTTGAACTTGTGGTGATCCTCCTGTCTCATCCTCTTGAATGCTGTTAGTATAGGTGTGAACTACCATATCCAGCTCAGCCATTTCAGCTTTTTTTTATTTTTTGAGACAGAGTCTCATCAGTGTGCCCAGGTTGCCCTTAAACTTGTTATCTTCTTGTCTCAAGCTCCCTTAGTATCTAGGACTAGAGATGTGGCACCACACTGGGCTTGGAAATTCTTGAGTGGCATTGAGCCCTGGACCTGCCTCTTAATCCTATCTTATTCTGTTGTTCTCTTTTTCTGATTTTCATTGTTTTCTCATTCCTACAACTCTTGTACAGTGGAGCTAGGCTCCTCAAGGGGTATATAAGATGCAGATGGGTCTCCCAGAGTATATAAAGAGAGCATTTTCTTTTGTAGAAGAAATTATTTGGTTTGAAAATGGTGGAATTATAAGTATTGGAGAATTTCAGGCTGGTGCTTGCACGTCTGTCCCATAAACATTTTAGCACCATAGCTGATGTGCAGGGCTGTGCATGGCAAATAAACACAGCTGCATTTATTTTGGTGACTGCATATTCAGATGCTGCATTGCCTGTGTATAAATGCATATTGATTTCTCTTCTTGGTAAGTGGAGAGGGACTAGGGAATCAGCTTTCCATAGCAGTAGTTCTTATTTGAATGTGTGTATGATGGGAATCATCTTTACTCAAGTTATTATACAGGAAATATGATTGGATGTCTTTGGAGAGACTATGCCATGTTTACCTGCATCTGCTGGCATGTGCCCAGATTCCATCAGAGGATGTATCCAGGGGATAAAGCTTTCATCTTAAAGTATAATAACCTAACTTTAAATTATTTTCAGGTATTTGTACTATGATGAGAGATATACAGAGGAATACCATGTTGTAAAAGATCAAAGAGCTTTGGTTATAAAGAGTCTGAGTCTCTGGCACTTGGTTTGGGCATGTTGGGAAGGGAGGGGTAAACCTGCAATTGAGAAACAGTAAAGGTCAAGAGAGGAGGAGGCTAGGAGCACGAAGGCTCAAGGGTACAGAAATGTCCATCTTTCTTCTGTGAAGAGAGTCTCTGGGATCCCTTCTTGAGAAGGGCCTCTTAGGGAATTGGTGCACCAGGATTCCTTTTTCCTCCTCTGCCATCTAGGCACTCAGATGCTGCTGCAGTTGTGGTCCAAAGGAGCCTGGCTGCTGCTTCTACTGACAGCAGACTTTGGTATTATCCAAATGGTGCTAGTTTTACTGACATAAGAAATGCAAGTCCAGGCAAGGAGGCCCTGGGAGGGCAGTGCATAAAGCCATGGGATGAAGCCAAAGGTGCAATGGAGACCTCAAGAGATCGGAGACTCCAGGAATGTAGAATGCCTGCCAAGAAAAGCTGTAGGTGGTGAATGGAGCCAACCCAAGAGAGAGGTTCTATGGGTTGCAACCTGCAAAGCCACAGGGGTGGGGCTGCCCAAGTCCTTTGGAACTCACATTTTACTATTGGGTGCCCCAGATGCCAAATTTAGAGCTACAGGACTTAATATTTGCCCTGCTGGGTTTCAGTCTTGCTTTGTTCTAATTCTGGTCTATCCTTTTGTTTTCCCTTTTAGAGAGGGAATGTTTATTCTATGCCATTGTACCTTGGGATTATATAGTTTGCTTTTGACTTTTATGGAGGCTGACAGACTGAGAGTTTGCTTTAAGTCTCAAAAAAGATTTGCACTAGACTTGCAGAATCCTGGAACTTTGAGACTTCGGGAAAGGCATTATTGTGTTTTTGGTTGTATGTGGGATAGTTGCATTATGTTAGGCAGAGTCATAAACTTGTTATTGTTTTTATTTGGAGATTAAGTATGTTTTTAGGAAATATATTTAGGTTGCCAAGTTGAGAAGGGATGGGTTATGGTGGTTAGGGTAGAGTTTCAACTTGATTAGTTTTGAGATCCACCCCAGGGATTGGTGAAGCACACTTTGAGGTATGTTTGGGTGGATAATGAAGGCATGGTCTTGGGTTTATGTCTCGCTCCTTACTCCTTCCACTCTGATACTCTTCCCCTGCTATGCTTCCCCGCAGCTTTCTTCTGCTGCACCCTTTCACCAGGCTTCTGCCACACGTCCTCACTGATTATGGACTGGCTCCTCTGAAACCGAGCCAGGTAAATCTCTCCCTTAAGCTGGAAAAGTTGGGTATTGTGTCTCAGTGACGGGAAAACTGACTAATAAAGTTGCATAACAAATTACCTCAAATTAAGGAGCTTAAGAGAACAGACATTTACTATTCACAGTTTTTGAGGATCAGGAATCCAGAGCAGCTTAGCTGTGGCTGTGGCTCTGAATCTACCCAAAGGCTGTAGTTGGGCTGTCCCCTGGGCCGGCAGGCACCTCTGCACTTGACTGGAGATAGAAACTTCTCATCCAGGCCCACTCACAGTGGTGTTAAAGCCTCAATTTCTCACTGACTGTTGGCCAGAGATCTTCTCACCAAATGGGCTCCTCTGTGGGCTTCCTCAGTATCCTCATGATATGGCAGCCTCCTCCCAGAGCAAATGATGAGGATGGGGAGGAGGGAAAGAGAGAAAGACACTGAAAAGAGAAGCCAGTAATATTTCTGTCATTTTAAAAGTGCCATGCCCTCACTTCTGTCGTATGGTCTTGGCCATCAAGACCAGGCCTGTCTTAGCACAATGTAGGTGTGACCACATGATGGTGTGAGTAGCAGAAGGCAGGGGTTATGGGCAAACTCAGAAGCTCTTCTTGTTCTTCTGTTCCTTCAGCAACCACTAATTAAATCCTAATTCTGCCTCTGCAGTATTTCTCCAATAGGAGGGAGAAGAAAAAGACTTAGAGAGCTCTAGGCAGGGACTTTTTACTTTACTTCTCTGTAAATATCACAAATAGGTTTAACTCTGCAAGTATATGTAGTTGAGAAGAACCTTCCTGGAACTGTTTTTGTTTTTTGGTAATGGCAGTTGAACCCAGTGCCTTTGCACTGTGCTACACAACCTCAGATTCTGCTCCTTTTGAAAAAAAAAAAAAAAAAAAAATCAGGGTCTCACTAATTCATTTAGGCTGGGCAACCATGCAGTCCTCCTGCCTCAGCCTTCCATAGTGCTGGTATTACAAACATGTGCTGCCATGCCCAATTCTTTCTGGAACTCTTGAATAAGGAAAATTAAGAATTGCATATTGCTTCTGTGATAAAGAAAACCACTGTCTGAGGAAGTAGGAGTGACACCTATCTCTTGACCAATAGTAATAATCTCCTTTTCACTGGTAATTCTTTTCCTTCTTGAGACTTTCCTTTAAGATGGACTTCTTTGGAGGGCAAAATATCTAATAGGTGCAATTTTCTGGATTAAGTGTGCCTTGGCCCCACCTACCTGGTGATTTGAGCTGCTCCTTGGAGGCAGTGAGCCCTAGCAGCTTCCCCCATTAGGTTCTTTTTTTTTTTTTTTTTTTGTCTTTTTGAGACAGAGTCTCACTGTGCAATTCAGGCTGGCCTTGAGCTCACTTTTGTAGCCCAGGCTGGTCTCGAACTCGTACTGATCCTCCTGCCTCAGCCTCCCAAGTGCTGGGATTACAGGCATGCGCCACCATGTCCGGCTTTTAAAATTATTTCTTTTTTTTTTTTTTTTTTTGGCAGTACTGGGGTTCAAACTCATGACCTTACACTTGCCAGGCAGGCACTTGTGCCATGGAGCTATCTATATCTATAAGAACCCCCCATTAGGTTCTTATACAGTTCAAGCCTAGACAGTTAACTAAGGTTAAGTTAATTAATCCAGGACTCAAAGGGATCAGAGTGGGAATTCTGAACTCACTTATATTAATAGGAGATTTTGGACCTTACATGAAAATTTGTTCTTTATTCTTAGAGCTATAAACTTGTGATACAGAATCCTCAACTCATTGAGCAGAAAAGAGAATAAAGGTCACCTACTCCCAGCCTCCTCTTCATTTTACTTGTGATATAGACAGAGGTGAAAGAACTAACCCCTATCGTATAATAAGTTGGAAGCTAGCTGGGACTAAGGTATTCTTTCTGATCTTTCTCTGAGCCATGTGGAAATTTTGGCATGTATAATTACAGGATAGTGTACTGCAGTCTTGAGTTTACCCAAAGATCCACTTTCTTCTCTTCTTGTGATCTCCTTCAAATGACAAAGAGCTTCATTTCCCAAGCTGTCTTGGCTCTGGCTTCCCACTTGGTGTGGCCACTGGAGAGCATTGGTGAAAGATCTAAGAACAGGGGCTGAAGGATGGGAAGCAGGGATTTCTTATTCTCTCCCTGCTTCCTTCAACAGCTCTGGTACAAGGCTCCTCTGTGGTCTCAGCTTTTACTGAACGGTTACCCAATGACTCCTGGCCTGCTGCTGTCACCAGGAACACCCCGCTCCTCCAGTCTGAAGAGTCATAGCTACTTACTGCTATCACCATCTTTGGGTTGCCTCACTCCCATTTGGTTTCTCAGTTCTTCTGTCATTGGTATAGCCAGTTCTCTATATTAATCTACTTTTTTTAAGACTGCGAACACAGTTCTGTGGTAGAGTGCTAGTCTTGTGTTGCCATAAAAACTTCTGTTTATGAAGACCTAGAATTGTTTCTCTTTTCTTTACTGGATCTTGACAGATAGAGTAGGGCCATTGTTCTGTTCTTATACAATATAGACCAAATATTCAGTTTAAATGATAATAAGAAAGGAAAATCAGCTTATTCTAAAGATATAGTACTTTATTCGTTTACACTCTGAGTTGATTCAAGCAAAATTGTATTTGTCATAACTTCAAAAAATAAAAAATGGAAACACTTTCCTAAGATGTTTTCCCAAGGAATCAGTCTTTTGCCTTCTGCTCTGTGTTATCAAGAGTGGATTCCTTGGGGCCGACGAGATGGTTCAGTGGTCTAAAGCGCCTGCTTAGGAAAGCTCAGGCAACTGCAGGGACTGCGGTTCGATTCCCAGCACCACATGCTGTGCCAGCCCCACCACCAGGGCAGGCTGAGCCAGCCATAAAATAAACAAACAAGCAAGCAAATAAATAAATAATTTAAAAAAAAAAATCTTTAAAAAAAAAAAAAGAGTGGATTCCTTTGCTTTTATAGATCTTCTCAATCTATGTCAACCATGTCTTAATCATGGTGAGGATTCACTTATATTTTTTAGTTGTAGCAGAACAAGTCCTAACGTCATGCCATTGGTTTCGTACACTTGCTTAAGTAAGGGCTGTGTACACTTGGCCTTCCCGTCACAAGCCTGGTTGTTGTGACCTACAGTCCTGTTTATATGCCAGCCCTTGTTCTTGGCATCCACACAGGGATTCCCACAATGGTTCCATTTGAGAAGGTGGTTTCCAAGATTGGGGGTAACTGCCCGCCAGCACTGGATTTGAGACCACCGGCTTGTTTTTCCAAGCATTAATATCTCAGTGATCTCCAAACATATTTTTTTTTCCAGAATACTTTCCAAAAAGCTTTTAAAAATGTCTCTAAAACTTCTTTTTTGAAGCCATAAGGGCCTAAGGAGAGGGGGTATGGGTAATATAACTTGGCAGACTTATATTTAAAATGTTACCCTGAAATATTTTTTCTTAAAAAATTCTCTTTACATATTTAAGTAATTCATTTGGGAGAAGTGACCAGTCAGCTATTCACATAACCAGCCTCTTGGCAGTTTCAGTTCAGTATGCTTTGAAACCAGTCAACTACAAAGCTTCAGATGTTTTCACTTTGAAAGCTCAACTTAACCTTCACTACCGTGGTAGTGAGAAAAGTGACAACTGATTTTAAAGATTCTCTTCCTTTGTGTCTTTGTCTTTTTTCTGCAGGCCATGTGTTTATACGATGGGATCTCCCATAAACAACAGGGCCCTTTTTCCATGCCAGGAGCCACCCGTTGCCATGTCAACATGGCAGGCTACAATTCGAGCAGCTGCCTCTTTTGTTGTTTTAATGAGTGGAGAAAATTCTGCCAAGCC
The DNA here is from genome assembly GCA_004027915.1 of Capromys pilorides. Lineage (NCBI taxonomy): Eukaryota > Metazoa > Chordata > Mammalia > Rodentia > Capromyidae > Capromys > Capromys pilorides. The sequence continues at coordinate 17,679 of PVKN010012872.1, forward strand.
AACACAGCTTCATGAAGGTACTATACATGTGTTCTTTGCTTATTTATGTATTGCACACATGCTGGACTGAAGAACCCAATAAGCACTGTTTTTCTAAACTTTAAAGAGCTGCTTTATTAGTTGGGTTGAAAATGAACATGCTATAAAACATCCTGCCAGAGAAAATAAGCAGGGGATGGAGAAGGGCACCGGGGAGTCTGGGTGTGGGATTTGGGGCTCTTCACCACAGTTATCAGTTCGTAGTTTATTTCAACAGTTGCTTTCACCTGGTGGTTTGTGGGCCATAAGTGGGTGGTCTTGGTTGAAGACTTTCTGAGCAGGCAAGTGCATCATGGAAACACCATTACAAATGGCTTAGTTACTTGTGGTTTGGACATGATATCTGTACATGGTTATTCATTATGTTGAGAGACAGAGCTCTGGTTGGCCAGCCCATGAGGTTGTCCTGGCCTAGGATCTATTCTATGTACTATTCACCTATGTGAAGCTCTGAACTAGAAACTTATTGAAAGGATGGATGATAAGTGCTATTGCATTGTCCAGATTTTGTGAATTATTTGGATATTTGATAATTAACTCTTTCAGTTGAGATCCTGAGTCTGTTAATGCCAGGTAAAATTTTTGTAGCTGCAAAATTATTTCTTTATTTAAAATATGGTGTTTCTTCATACATGCTTAGTTTAAAAACTTGAAAGTCTTCAGAAAAGAAAAAAAAAATGTTAAGTAACTTGAAGTGTTAGGGTTGGCGAGATAGCTCAGTGGACTGTGTGTCTGCTTAGGCAAGCACAGGGATCTGTTCAATCCCCAGAACCACATGTTGCACCAGCCCTGCCCCTGGGTGTGTTGAGCCAGTGAGTGGGACTGGGTGTGGTGGTGCACTCCTGTAATCTCACTGATGGGAAGGCTGAAAACAGGACGATCATTAGGAGTCTTATCTGTGTAATGTGACCCCATACCAAATACATAAAAAAAGAAAAATTATTGTTCATATTTTCTTTTCTTCCACTATCATCTATGTATATATTATTCAAATTACTCAAAATTATCACCATAGATATAATCAATGTTTATTCTGCTTTTTTCACTCATAGTATATGTTTAACATTTCTTAGGTTACTTTTAAATATAATTTTAATGTTTGCATAGTATTTTGTTTACGACTGTCAGAATGTAACACTAACATATTGTTACATATTTCGATTGTTACCAAGTTTTATTTGTATTATAAGTATAGTTGCATTAAATTTGTAAGTAGAATTTATAAAACTAGAGTTAGAGAGTCTAAATTTGGAACATGTATATAAGGCTATGAGTACGTACTTGTTGTTAGTTTCCAAGTGATTGTGCCAGTTTATGATATCTGTCAATAATCGTAAGAGTATCCTTTCTTGGAATTTTGTTCAGCACATAGGCAAGAGAAGGTTACTTTTTAATTTGGATTAATTTGGTTGTTAGTGGGTTTTTCATTTATTCTTACACGTCTCAATCGTTTTCATTCCGTAAGTGTTCATATCTTTTGTCCATTCTTAGAATGAAGATTTAGTGAGGCTTTCAAAAAGTTTGTTTTGGTTTTTAAATTTGATTGGCTTAAATAGTAGAGAAATAAAAGAGATTAATTTCTTATCACATTTGTAAAAATGTGCCAGTTAGTGTGGCTTTAAGTTTTATATGATGTTTCTGACCAATAGGAAATTTAGATTTTTGTCAAATAAAATTATCATATTTTAGAAAAAAAATTTTACCTAAAATTGACCTGTTTTATAATATTATTGTAGTTTAAGTTTTATAATTTAACCCTTTACTCTCTGTGGTTTATACTCAGCACAGTTATGAAATGAAATTAATTTTTTTTTCACGTAGAAATCAGTATCTCTGAGGTTATTGTATCTTTTCTGATTTTTGATACCTTGTTTATCTTGAGCTAGGTTTGCATATGTATTAAGTCTTAAGAGTATTTTACCTGACTCCTAAAAGCAAAACAAATAATACATTTAAAAACTTTATTTTAGAAAATAGATAATATTTACCTGGTTTATTTATAAATGAACAAAGGCAAAACACATTTTCAATAAAATTTCTTTCTTACCCTTGTTTAATCCACTGCCAGTAGCCAAGGCTACTGGTTTACTTGATATATTTCTTCCTTTTTGTTTTATAAGTCATGACATGGCAAACACATTTTTGCATGGAAAATTTAGAATAAATTTATCTTAAAGATATTTCATATCAGTACATAAAGAGCTTCCTCATTTTTAAGGCTATAGAGGATTCCACAAAGGGGTATTTCACATTTTAGTTAACTAAAAGCTCTGAACTCTATTTCATATTAAATAAGAAATTTATGGGCATTTATTTCACAAATATTGGGGCTGGGGAGCTAGCTCTGTGGCACAAGTGACTGACTGGCAAGTGCAAGGTCGTGAGTTCGAACCCTGGTCCCACCAAAGAAAAAAAAAAAATCACAAATATTCTCTAGTTGTAATTAATAAAACCTGGGATTTGGACCTAGTATCACTATATTTTGTTTCTATATTACATCTTTTAGGAATTACTATTATTAGTTTGCATGTTCATTCAGATTCAAATCATACTTTTTTTTTTTTTTTTTGGTACCAGGGATTGAACTCAGGACTTTGTTCTTGCTAGGCAAGCTCTTATCCTACTGAGCTATCTCCCTAGCCCAAATCATACTTTTAATAAGTAAAATTCTTAA
>PVKN010012873.1:0-20391 GCA_004027915.1 Capromys pilorides
TTTATTTATTTATTTATTTATTTATTTATTTATTTATTTTGTGGGACTGGGGACCAAACTCAGGACCGTACACTTGCCCGACAGGCACTTGTGCCTCTGAGCTATCTCCCCCAGTCCCAGAAAAGGTTTATTTAGCTCATAGTTAGTGGGGGTTTCAGTTTATGCTCGGCTGGTTTCGAGGCAGAGGGGCACATGGCAGAGAGCAGCCATTCGTGGTGGCAGAAAACTGCGAAGAGCAGACGGAGGAGCAGGGCCTGCAGCTGCTGCCCGGCCTCCCCGCCCTCCCCGCACCATGCTCAAGCTGTCAGCCCCAGGGTAGGTGCAGCGCTCACACCCACAACACCAGCATTGGACCTTGAATTAATCGCAAACTCTAGAAGCCCACTGCACGACTGCATGAGGCTTTGGGGGAACACCAAGACAAAAACTGTAACATAAGGTAAAACTATAAAAATGACTCTGAAAACAGCTCAGAGAGAAAGAGTTAGAATCTACAAAGAGAATTTAAAAGGTACAGAAGGGCTAACACACACAATCAGAATTCTAGAAAAAAAGAAAACGAAAGAAAGAGAAGACACAGAAGAATTATATTTTACTTTTTTTTTTTTTTTTGCAGGACTGGGGTTCAAACTCACGATCTTGCACTTGTCAGGCAGGCATTTGTGTCACGGAGTTATCTCCCCAGCCCCTACAGAAGAATTATATTTTAAAAACCAGTTTAAGAATTGTTGAATACATAGGGGCCGGGCAGATAGCTCTGTGGCATGAGTGCCTGCCTGGCAAGTGCAAGGTCATGAGTTTGAACCCCGGTTCCGCAGACACACTGAGCCAGCGATAGAGTCCAGACGTGGTGGCACATGCTTGTAATCCCAGCACTAGGGAGGCAGAAATCAAGAGGATTACTCTGAGTCCAAGCTGCATAGTGAGACCCTGCACACCCCACAAAAAAAGAATTGGTGAATATAATCAAACCTTCAATTCAGAAAAGCCAATATCCCTAAGCTTCAAAAGGAAAATTTTGAAATTGTACAGCAGAATCTTCACAACATCGTGAAAGTAGCCAGAGAGGCCAAAAACAAAACAAAACACACAAAAAAATAACCTTTAAGTATATGAAAAAGTGTTTACTGGTCACGCAAGAGATGCAAATTAAATCAATGCTGAGATCCCATCTCCAGGAAGCGTGGCTGTTACCACGAAATCAATCAACAACGGAGGCAGATGGGGATGTGGAGAAGAAAGAAAACCTCCCCTCTGCGGATAGGAGTGTAGACTGGTATAACCACTGGAGAAATCAGTGTGGAGATTCCTCAAAAAACTGGGACCAGAGGGACCATTTAATCCAGCTATTCCCTGCTGGGCATCTTCCCAGAAGAATTAAAAAATCGTGCCACCGTGCTAGATGCACACCCATGTTACCACAGCGCAGTTTGCCATAGCTAAATCTTGGACAACCTAAATGCCCATCAACTGAAGAATAGATTAAAAAGAACGTGGCTTTCCTTATGCAGTGGTCCTCTCTCTATGCTCTGGCAGAAAGAAAAATAAACTTAAGTTACTCCTAGGCAAATGGATGGGCCTTACGACCACACTCTTAAGTGAAGTAAATCAAGCACACACGTGTAAGTATCACATTGTTTCTTCCATCCCAGAAATTAAAAGGATAAATAAAGACCAAAGTATAGGGCTGGGGAGATAGCTCAGTGGTCTAAGTGTCTGCTTGGCAAGCGTAAGTACCCTTCAATCCCAGGTTCGATCCCTGTACTGCATGCAGGGTGGACTGTGAACCCCAGGTGTACCGTGTCAGCCACTGAAGCCGGGCATGGTGACGCACGCCTGTAATCCCAGCACTGGGGAGGGTGAGACAGGAGGATCACTATGAGTCTGAGCTGTGTAGCGAGACCCTGTACCAAATAAATAAATGATTTTTTTTTCTAAAAAAGACCAAAATGTGTAATAGAGATTATGAAACAGGAAGAAAATTGCTCAAAAGAAAGGGAAACTAGGGAGAGTTGAGGGGGAAAGGAAGAATGAAGAAGCACAAAAGTCAATAAAAAGTTAAAGTGGAAACAAAGCTTTATAAAACGAGGGAAATGCATTGAGGAAGGGGAGGGGATTTAAAAAGGAAAAATCAGAATATAACACGTGCAGGCACAAACTCCCTATGATGAACGTAAACATCATGTATCTCCAAATTGTACAAATAAACTTAATGAAAAATAAAAGAAAGCAATAGTCTTTAGGCAGGTGGAAGACTATACAGCAGCAGGTTCAGATCAGAAGACTACAAAAAAGATATATTTAATATATTCAAAGTTTGGATTGGTAGAATAAAAGTACACCAGGCATGGTGGTGCACATCTGGAATCCTGGCACCAGGGAGGCTGAAGCAAGAGGATTACTATGAATTCAAGACCAGCCTGGGCTACATAGTGAGTTCAAGGCCAGGCTGAACCACATAGCAAGATTCTGTCTAAAAAATAAAAAAAGTTTTGGGCCAGTGAGATGGCTCAGTGGTCTAAAGTGCTTGCTTAGGAAAGCTTAGGCAACCGCAGGGACCGAGGTTCGATCCCCGGCACCACATGCTGCGCCAGCCCCACCCCACCCCCTGCCAGAGCGGGCTGAGTAGGCCATAAAAAAAAAGTTCTGTCTTAGAATTCTCTCTCTAAGAAATCCACATTTCAAAGCCACAATAAAACTGAGTCCTCACCAAGGACACTCTGAAGAATGATTTTTATCCCCCTCCGGCCAAGAGCAAGACCAGCAGGTCCGCCTCACCATGCGCCTTAGCATTGGCCCTGGAGGTTCCAGCCAAGGCCATTAGGCAAGAAAAGCAACGAACGGCACCCTAATTAGAAAGGAGAGCGTGCAACTAATAGTTATTTTTTGATGGCATGTTCTTATGTGTAGAAAATCCTAAGGAATCAATAAAAAAGCCATTAGACCCAATAAACGACTTCGGAGAGAGAGAAGATACAAGATTGATGTACAACAGTAACTAGTATAAGTAACCCAGGGACAGATTTTTTTTTTCCCTAGAAAGATGAAAACAGGACAACTCATTAAGAGCAAGCAGGTTTGGGGGAGCAGGGTGTTTTTGTATTTTTAACTTTATTTATTTATGTTATGGCCGGCTCAGCCTGCCCTAGGGGTGGGGCTGGCACAGCATGTGGTGCCGGGGATAGAATCGTGGTCACTTAAGCTTGCCTAGGCTGGCGCTTTAGACCACTGTGCTATCTCACCAGCCCCAAATGAGTTTTTTTTTGTTGTTGTTACCAGAGATTGAACTCAAGACCTTATGCTTGCCAGGCAAGCACTTATTCCACTGAGCTATCTCCCCGGGCCCTGTTGTTTTGTTTTGAGAGGGTGTCTTGCTGTGTTTATCAGGGTAGCCTTGAACTCACTATGTAGCCCAGGCTGGCCTTGATTTTGTGGTGACTCTCCTGCCTCAGCCTCCTAAGTGCTGAGATTAAAAATGTGTGCCACACTACACGTCAAGGACAATCTTGTGGCCCTTCCAGAGATCCAAGTATCCAGTTCCCTAAATGAGTCAGAACTTAGTTTTGACATCAGGAGCAGTGTCAAAGACCCAAAAGACATTTACAATATCATCAAAAAGATAAACTAAAGCTGGTCATGGTGGTGCACGCCTGTAAGCCCAGCACTTGGAAGGCTGAGGCAGGAGGGTCAATGTGAGTTCAAGACCAGCCTGGGCTTCAAAAGTCATCTCAAGGCCAACCTAAACTGCACAGCGAGACCCTGTCTCAAAAAGACAAAAACAAACAAACAAAAAAGATAAACTACTTAGAACATACTTAACAAAAGAAGAAAAAAACCTGCATGCTAAACGTCGTGAGATATTGTTGAAAAAAACTAAGATCCAACTAAATTCAGAAAGTCTCTCCTGTTCACAGAGAGGAAGATTAATATTGTAAAGACCAACTCGATTTACAATTTCAATGCCACTCCTCTCCAACTCCCAGCAGGCTGTTTTACAGAAATTTACAAGCGAATCCTAAAATGCACATGGAAATTGTAGGAACCGAGAATAGCTAAAACAAACTTGAAAAAGGACAAAGTTGGAGGACTCACATTTCCTGATTTTAAGCCTACTACAAAGCTGAAGTAATTAAGACAATGTGAATCTGGCAAAAAGACAGACGTATAGATCAATGGAACAGCACTGAGAATCCAGAAATACACCCGGATGGTTGTGGGAAAGGCGGCCAAGGCAATTCAGCGGGGAAGAGCGAGCTCTTCAGCAAATGGTGCTGGCGCGTCTGAGCGTGAACAGGCAGAAGAGCGCAGTTGGACTCTTTCCTTACACCACGCACTAAAATTATCCTACAGTGGATCATAAACCAAAATGAAAGAGGCAAAAATCATAAAGTTCTCTCAAGAGAACGCAGGAGCACGGGTGTGAACGCGAGTGACCCTAGGTTAGGCAAAACATTCCTGATTCGATCCCCTCACAAAAGCACCGCAACACATGAGAGAAAAGCTTAAAACATAGTTGCACTCGAGTTAGAGTTTGAATCTTGAATGAAGAAGGGACGAGGGGAGGAAAGACAACTCCAGAGTGAAGGAACACACTTGCAAATCACGGATCTAATAAAACACTACTATCCAGACACTCTAAAAAAAAAATTTCTTTTTTTGGCGGGACCAGGGTTCAAACTCACGACCTTGCACTTGCCAGGCAGGCACTTATGCCACGGAGCTATCTCCCCAGCCCCCTGATTCTCTAAAAATTGTTATGACTCAGTATGAAAAAGGCAGCCCTGCTTTAAAGTAGGTGAAGGGTTGGGTCGGGTTTTCCTTCAAGGAAGATACACAAATGACCAATAAACACAGGAAAGCTCACTCACATCATTAGCCACTAGGGAAGCGCACATCAAAGCCACTGAGCCGCGCTCCTTCACACCTACTGGGTGGCCGGAGCAGGAGATGGGGCTGGAGGCGGAGATCAGGGTGTTGGCCGGGAGAAGTCGCAGCCCTCACACGTTGCTGGTGGACGGCTGGAAGAAGACTCAGTCGCCTTGAAAAACAGTTTGGCACTTTCTCAAAATATTAAACCACCCTGAAATATGCGGCCCTGAAATTCCACTCCTAGGTATACATTTAGCAAAGGAAAACACACATCCACAAAAGATGTACCCATGATAGTGGGTGTAGTGATGCACGCCTGTAATCCCGGCACTCGGGGAGGCTGAGGCACCAGGACTGGAAGTGTGAGTCTAGCCTGGAAAGCATGGTGACTCAGTGAGACCGCGTGCTGAAATAAAAAGTAAAGAAGGGCTGTAGATGCAGCTCAGCGAAAAGGGCTGCGGTTCATTCCTCTGTACTCCAATACAGAAAAAGTAGATACATGTATATGATTGGTCATGTCAATATTACTCATAATAGGCCACAAAAAATATAACCCAAATGTTCCTTAGCTGAAAACTGCATCAATAAGGTATATCATATTCCTACTATAAAGTATTACTTAGCAATAAAAAAGAACGAGATACTAATCCAGACATGACATGGTACGATGCCTCTTGAAATCATGCTAGACACGCAAACCCGGTCACCATAGACCATGTGTTGCATGATGCTATTTATGTGATATGTTCATGTACGTTAAAAGTTTTAGATAGCTGGGTGTGGTGGTGCATGCCTGTAATCCCAGCACTTGGGAGGCTGAGGCAGGAGGATCAGTGTGAGTTTGAGACCAGCCTGGGCTACAGAAATGAGCTCAAGGCCAGCCTGAACTGCATAGCAAGACCCTTTCTCAAAAAGACAAAAAAAAAAAAAAAAAAAAAAAAAGTTTTAGATAATCCATGGGTGAAAGAAAAAAAATCAAGAGGGAAATTAGAAATTATTTTGGATTGAATGTAAATGGTTATTAGATATTAAATATTTGGGGATGTAGGTTATTGTTTAGGTGTCAAATGTCCTCCAGAAAGCTCAGGTGTTCAGAGGTGAGACTTTTGGAAGGTAGTTAAATCACGGAGCACTCTAATCCACTGGTGGCTAGAAAGCAGGGTCTGGTTGGAGGTAGGGCCTGGAGAGAGGTGGGGTCTGGGCAGGGGCGGAGCTTCATTGGAGGTGGAGCCTGGGTGGAGGCAGGGGTCTGGGTGGGGCGGGGCTTCATTGGAGGTGGGGCCTGCTGGATGTGGGGCTTGGTTGGAGGAGGGACCTGGGCGGGGGAGGGTCATTAGGGGCATGCCCTGGAAGAAAGTGTCTCCAGCTCCTCCGTATGATTCCTGGCTGTCAGGGTGAGAAGCTTTTTCTTTTCAATATTCTTCCATCCCATTTCTGCCTCAGAGCCAACGGGCCCATGAGCTGAAATCCAGAACCAAAATAAATCTTTCCTCCTTTAAGTTTCGAGTGTGGTCCCAGCAACATGAAAGTGACTAAGACACAGTGTCAGTGTTCTAACGCAGTGTTTCGTGGGATGTTTATGTCACTAAGTGCATATGTAAGCTAAAAGTCTGACACAAATAACCTCAGAAACAAAAAGAGAAGATTAATCCAAAGTAAGCAGGAGAAAGGAAATAAAAAAGATCAGAGTGAATGGTGATCAAACTAAGAAACAGAAGCCAACTGTAGGGCCAAACACCTGTAATCCCAGCAATGGGGAGGCTGAGACAGGAGGAAGGTTGCAAGTTGGAGGCCAGTCTGGGCTCCATAACGAGTTCAAATTCAGCCTGGGCTACATGGTGAGACCTGTCTCAAGCAAACAACCAAACAGAGATTATACTTTTGTTTTGTTTTTTGGTGGTACCAGGGATTGAACTCAGGCCCTTGCGCTTGCCAGGCAAGCACTTATTCCACTGAGCTTTCTCCCCCGCCCAGAGAGATTATAGTTTTGATATAGACAAATATTACTTATAAGCCTGGAAACCAAGGGCAGGAAGATGGGCAAGTAGAGAAGGGGATGGAAGGAAGGGCCAAGGGCCAAGGGAAAGCTGTTGGAGGTGACAGGCACTTGCCTAGCCCTGCAGCCAGGGACGCTTCCTCAGGCTGAGTGTGAACAAAGCGTTTCTCCCCCATGCTGAGGCCTGCAGCCAGGAGAGACGTCACAAGAGGCAGATCAGCTAGAGAGGAGAACATGCAGACGGGTTCCACGCAAGCTCTGGTGACACCGAAGCCTTCAGAAACGAAGATCCCAGGGGCTGGGGAGATTGCTCCGTGGCACAAGTGCCGGCCTGGCAAGTGCAAGGTTGCGAGTTTGAACCCTGGTCCTGCCAAAAAAAAAAAGAAGAAAAGAAAAACGAAGATGCCGGGCCGGCAAGATGGTTCAGTGGTCTAAAGCGCCTGCTTAGGAAAGCTCAGGCAACTGCAGGGACTGCGGTTCGATCCCCGGCACCACATGCTGCACCAGCCCCCACCACCAGGGCAGGCTGAGCCAGCCACAAAATAAATAAAATAAAGAAACAAACAAACACAACAAGCAAACAAATAAATAAATAAAATTAAAAGAAAACAAAAACGAAGATGCCAAGAAAGGGGGGTGAGAGGGTGCGGGGGTGGAGGGAGCTCTGCATAGAGGGAGGGGTCTGACCTCATGGCCATTAACAGGGGGAACATCCCCAGCACTCTGATAAGGAGGACAGGGCCTCACTTTCCTCCGGACTCACAGCAGAGGTGCTCAGAGACAGCTCCGTGGCTGGCTTCAGGGGAGAAGGCCCAGGGCACTTGTTGCTTCTGTTGTCTCCTTAAATGCCTCAGGGTCATATTTGAGGACAGGGTGTCCTGAACCCCACACAGCACTTCAAGATTCCTCTCTCTCTGACCTAGGAGTTGTCCCAGCAGTCCAGAGCTTGCCTAGCACGCATGAGGCCACAGTTTCAACCCTGAGCATGCCCCCAGCCACCCAACAAACCTCATCTAACTGCACAAGTCAGGTATTAACTGTGTCCAAACACATCTTTAAAAATAAGTGACATGTGTGAGTTCTTAGAAACACAAAGCTTAAATCAGCACCAAAAGAAATATAGAAGAGTGTGATACAGGAAGAAAAAACTGATCTCTGGTGAGTAATCTTCAAAGGATACAGGGAACCTCCAAATGATACAGGGAACCTCCAAATGATATAGGGAAAACTGATCTCCCAACCTGAAAAGTACCTGGGACAAGTTTGTGTTCTCTAAAACTGAAGAATGAATTTTAGGAACAAACAGAGGTTATAAGCAGAATATATTTATCAGGGGAAAGAAAGCTGCTGTCTGAGGGCTGGCGAGATGGTTCAGGGGTCTAAAGCACCTGCTTAGCTAAAGCTTAGGCAACCGCAAGGACCTCAGTTCAATCCCCAGCACCACATGCTGCGCCAGCCCGGCTGAGCTGGCCATAATAAGAAAGAAAGAAAGCTCCTGTCCAAGAAACAGATGGACTAGGGTGGGGTGGGGGGTCCTGAGTGGGTGTCCCCTGGAAGCTATCTCTTCCAGGGACATTTATAGAGGAAAACCATGCAGTGAGGCGGGTCTAAAGTGAAAACCATGGAAACTTGCTTAGGTGGGCATGAGGTGGGACAAAGCTATGGTCAACCAATGAGGGTACAAGCACCATTGCTCAGGTAAAATTGATTAATTCCAGAACCAATTGGGGAAGCCAGTCATGTAGCAAGCGGGAGTGAATGCAGAACAGAACTTGATCAGGTAGCCGTCCGGTAGTAGTCGGATTAATGATTCTTCTGGCTTCCTCAGAGTGATGATCAATCTCGGATGTCAGTCTTTAAGGAGCTCAGCATTTGTTCAATCTCTGATCTTTAGGTCTGGCCCACAGCGGAGCACCCGTCCCTCCCATAGTTACTGGATGTCTTGTCTTCTGTATTATCTCCTTCGAGGGCCTAGCCCTGTCGGCCTATAACATTTCTATCTAACTCGGACTCGGGTTTCCACAGTGAGACCGCAGCTTAGGACAGCTTTCCAGCCAAGTTCTGCTGAACATCCCAGTTTCAGGTCGCTCAAGGTCGCGCAGCATATTCTGAGGGGCAGTACAGAGGAGCAAACGGAAGCTGCTTCGGTCCTAACCCCTCCCCCCTCCCACACACACACCTGCACAAAGCTCTAGCAGAGAAATGCTGTAGTGCATGGAAACTGCCGCCCTGGAGACCAGCGTGGTCCATCCCAGGAGCGTGAAGTTGGTTTGACTGAAGGAAATGACGAACAGAATCCCCCTGAGAAAGCCAAAGGGCAAGAGCTGAACAATAATCTCAACAGATGTGGAGAAAGGCTCTGTGGGCCTGAGCACCCACCCACTCACAGCAAGAACCGTTGGAAGCTGGGAAAGAAAGTTGCTCCATAACCTCATAAGCGACACGTACAGACAGCGCCAGGGAGGACGATGGTTGCCTGGGAGGAAGGGATGAAACCAGACCACGTAGGGCCAGGCGCAGGCGTAGGAGATCGCTGACTAATGCGATCTCCAGTGGGTGCTGGCCTCGCCCAGTGGCTCAGCGAAACGGAGTAAGATAGAGTAACATTATTTATTTATTTATTTATTTATTTATTTATTTATTTATTTAGCGGGACCGGGGTTCGAACTCACGACCGTGCACTTGCTAGGCAGGCACTTGTGCCACAGAGCTATCTTCCCAGCCTTCCCAGCCCCGAGTAACATTATTTAAAAAAACCTACTTGCCAAGGATGTGATCGTTTACATAGACAGCCCCAAAGAATTCAGAGATGTACTGTTAGGATTAATAAGAGAATTTAGCACGATTGCTAAGCACAAAACCAACAGAGAAAGCCCCCATTTCCTTGCCCCAGCACAAACAATCAGAAAATGCAAACGAAGGCCTGCATTTACTCCGCTGCCTCCGTGGCAGGTGCGAACCTGGTGCCCGCAGGACTGTGCTCCCTGGAGGACCGACGAGCAAAGAAAACGAGGTGCCTGCAGCAGCGGTTGCCTGTAAGGGGCAGAGGCAGATGGCCGGGCACACCGTATGCACAGCGCTCCCGTGAACCCACGCCCCTTCCTGCGCTGGCCTCTGAGCTCAGCAGGGTTCTCCTTTCCATTCCCGCCCCCTGGCTCCCCCAGGGCCGGGGGCTTCCGGCCTGGGCTGTTTGGAAAGAAGCCCCCATCTGCAGGAGGAAATCTTCGCAAGGTGTTTACTGCAGGGGCCGGGGAGCTGGGGTGGCCACCAGCCAAGCCTGAGTGCTGAGCCGGGATTTGGGAAGGAAGAGGGAAGGGAGTGGGTGTTTGAACAGCTGGGTGGGTCAGGGGCAGCCACCCCCACCCCCCTTTCCCACCCTTGCTTCCGAGCTCGGGTGCCCCATCCTGCGTGGGCTCTGGCTGTGGCGGGGTCGGCTGTGGGGGCTCTGGGGCTGGGGGGGCATTTTCCACCCTGTGGATCCAGGAAGGAAGGTGCTGTGTTTTCTCCTGTGTGGGTTTGCAGGCTTTGCAGGCTCAGGAGTGGAGTTCGCGGGTGTGGGTGGAGACCCAGCCCAGAGCCAGCACTCGGCGACAATCTGTCAGAGGCTGTGCTGACTCAGAAGGCACTGACACCGGCGCCTTGAGCAAGGGAGATGGGAGCCACGGGCTGTGGGACATCTGGGGTCCCCACCCTGCATCTGTCTGGTGCTCGTGGAGCTAGGTCGGGAGGGGCGGAAGGGGCCCCAGGTGAGGCCACCCTACCAGGACCCTACTACATCTCCTGGGACAGCAGGGGGAATTCCTGATGCTGCCGCAGAGCCACCTCATCCCCACCACAGCTTCTGAGCCAGCCCCAGCGTCTTCAGGCTTACCTGTCACAGGCGGATGACCAGGACTGGGTGTCTCTGGCTGTTCCCCCTGCAGCCTCCGGCTGGTCATCACGGCCCAGAGTGCTGCCCCATATTCCAAGGCCTGGGGGGTGGGGATGGCTTTGCGCAGTTTGGTTGAGGCCACCATGACATCCACAGAGCCACAGCTGGAGCAGCCCCCAGAAGGACCAGTGTCACGGTGGGCGAGGACACACATGGTGTAAGTGGGAACTCCCTGGCATTTCCGCGTTGATGGCAAAGCCAGGCTTTCGGCAGGCCAGGCCCAGGTGCTCTACTGGTTTGCTTACCAGGGGATTCTTGGGGGCTCAGTCCCCACAGGTGACATGTCAGGAGTGACTCCTTTGTCCCCAGCTGTGCCCACTCAACACCTCCGTGCGGCTTCCCTCTCGGCCACTCCACAGCCACGTGGGACATGTCTTCCTCACCCTGACCTGGCTCTTTTGGGGAATCATCTCATCTTGCTGGACCTTGTTTTTACACTGTGAAATAGGGGCACTTAACCAGATGTGATGGGGCACACCCCTAATCGCAGCACTCAGGGGGGCTGAGGCAGGAGGTTACAAATTCAAGCCCAGCCTGAACAACTTGGCCACTTAGGGAGACACTGTCTCAGAATAAAAAATAAGAAGGGAGTGGACACAGAGTTCAATGCAAAGGTCCTGGGTTCAACTCCCCATACCAAAAGGGTTTGGGCAGCTAATAATGGTGCCCACCCCGAAGGATGGCCCGGACGCCCCATGGTGGTGCGTGTGGGGTCCTGGCCGAGACTTGGGCTCCTGTTACTTGGTTCCTAGATTTTCATTCTGGTTCCTGGGCAGGGTGGGTTCAGGGCATGGCCTAGGCCAAGGTCACAGTCAAGGTCACCCTCTGCCCTGACCTCCAGGACCTGGCGCCTTCTGGTCTCTTCCTCACACTGAGGCCTAGGTCAGCTGGGGGTGGGGAGGAGGGGCAGCGCCTGGGCTCTTGGGGACTCAGGCAGGGATGAGCCTCTGGGGTTCCCTTTCTACCAGAAGCTGCCCATGGTCGTTGCATAGGCTGCATGTGACTCAGATAGCAGTCCACTCCCCACTTTAGGAGCTCAGAGACAAAAGACAGACACAAGCCTACACACACACACATACACACACACACACACACATGTGCACGCAGAGCTCCAGGCGTGGCATAGAACAGAGATGTCTGTAAAGGGGGCTAAGTAAAAATGTGTGGGAACAAAGAAGATGATGGAATCTTGCCAGAGCTGGTGGAGGCAGAGGCAATCTCGGAAAGCTTCCTGAAGGAGGCATCTTTGGTGATGTGGGCTAGAGCGAAGCTAGAATCTTCTTGGGGGAAGAATGGACTGGGCTATTTCAGGCCCAGCGTAGTTGGAGCAAAGAGGCCTGGTCTTGACCTGCAGGTTCTGCTGGGGTTTGGGAGCCCCTGGAGGAGAGGAGTGTAGTGAGACTAGGGGCACCACGCCACAGGTCCCCAGAGTGGAGCTGACTCTTGGACTTCCTTCTCAGGCCAGGGCCTCGGGCGTTCCTCAGGTGCAAAGTGGGCGCAAGCCAGATCTGTCCCCAGTGGACCCCTGGGAAGGACACGAGGCTCCAGGGGTGCGAGGCTCTGCTCCACGGCCCCCAAGAGCAGGTCCTACAGGGGCTCCTCTTCTGCACACGCTGCCAAGCCTGAGCCCACAACTCCCACGTAACCTCTGGACAGACTGTGGTGTGAGCTTCTCGGGATGCAGCTGCCATGGGGTTCAGTCCTCAAACCCCGAGACGTAAGCCAAAAACCATGTGCGGCCTGCTGGTTCCCCAGAGACACAGGCATGTGCCGGGTCCATGGGGTGCTCTCTGCAGATGGTCAGAGCATGGGGAAAGCGGATGGGAGGGAGGCAGAGGGCTGAGTGGCAGAGGGCTATCTGGCTGGGTGAAGGGCGAAGCGGGGGAAGGCTGGGTGGAGGGTGGAGGAGGGGTGGGAAAGAGGAAAGGAAAGTGGGGAGAAATGGACAAAGGAGTGGGTGGAGGGATGGAAGGGTGGAAATTGGGTGGAACAAAGGAGAGAGGGAAAGATTCAGGGAGCCATGAAGGGATGGATGGGTGGAGGGATAGAGGGATGAGTGGGCAGAGGGATGGAGGGATGGATGGGTGGAGGGATGGAGGGTGGGTGGGCAGAGAGATGGATGGGTGGGCAGACGGATGAAGGGATGGGTGGGCAGAGGGATGGAAGAATAGGAGGATGGAGAGAAGGAATGGACACATTGGAGAGCAGAGAGGTAGTAAGGAATGAAGCCATGTCTAGTCTATTTTGTGCTGCTGGGACAGCACACCAAAGACGCGGTGACATAACAATCAGAAATCCCTTTGGTTCACAGTGCTGGAGGCCAGAGGTGCCGGGTGCAGGTGCGGCGCCCGGAGGAGCTTCCGGTTCATCCCTGCGTGGTGAAGTCCTCACAAGGCAGGAGGGAGCTGAACTTCACAGCAAACCCAGCACCTGTCTGCTGACGAGAGCATCGGGACCTGGCCAGCCACTTCAGGGAGGTCCCACTAGGGCGCTGTGGCCCTGCGGGTTGGGTTCCCAGCCCATGAACTTCGAGAGACTCAGCCCCACCCGTCCGTCCTTCTACCCAGCCTCCTCCCGTGCGCGTCCCATGCGTCCAACCGCAGTCAGTGTAGAGGTGGACGGAGGATACAGAAGAGAGGGGCTGAGGAGTGAGAAGCAGAGGTGGGGTAATGAGGAGGGGTACGTGGATGGTGCACAGACAGACAGATGGACAGATGGACGGAGAGGGAGAGAGGGTCACTGTCTCCTGAGGAGCCACCTTTCCCCGTCCCCGCCATTCCAGGCCCAGGCTGGGTGTACGCTGGACTGGCCTGGCTCAGGGTGTGCCTATCGGTGCACTGACCCCAGTGCACGGGGCGCCCTGCAAGTGCCGCGCCCTCCCATTCGCGCCCCGCTGGCCCGGGAGGCCAAGGTTCCAGGGAGGACAAAGAGACACCAGTGGCTCTGCCCAGGGAGGGGGAGAGCTCAGCTGCTCAGTGTAAATGTCCCGCCCGGTGGTGGCATATGGGGAACACGTGGCCCCTCCCTGCTGGCACCGGAGAAACGTCATGCCAGGGCTGCTGGCAGCCGAGGACTCCGCGCGTTCCCAGAGGGAACTGGCAGTCGGGAAGAAGGCAGCGTTTGAAGCGCCAGCCTGGAGCCTGGCTCCGGGGTGGGCTCAGGGGCTGGGGAAGTGGGCAGGGCTGGGCTTCGGGGTTCCTGTCCACAGGGCTCTTGGCAGGGCCACTCCCCAGGCTCCTGGTGAGAGGCAGAGTCCTCCGCCCCCAGCAGGGACCAGGCCCCATCAGCCCAGGGAGGGTCCTGGCCTTGGCTCAGCCTCCAGCCCCGCCTGCCCCTCCCGCACCAGGAGGCCTCCAGCACCCCACTTCTGCCTGGACCTCCCTCGTGTGCACCCTGTTCCAAACACACGCTGCCCACGGTGCTCACCGAGGATGATGTGGTTATCGCCAAGGAAGAAAATGGGTGCTGAGCATTGCAGGTTCTCGAGAACTCCAAGTGTCCCTGTGGGCCTGGCCGTGTCTGCCTTCCTCTTGTTGAGGCTGGAGAGAACCGGTTCTGCGTGGCGTCAGGATGAGAGATGGCTTCTTTTCAGACACCTCCTCCGCCACATATCGCTGTATTTTAGGGGGAAGGGATTGCTGGGGCTGGAACCCAGGGCCTCAGGCATGCTAGACGAGCGCTAAACCACACTCACGGCCTCTATTTTTGTCATTTTGACTGGTGTACAAGTCCCAAAATTGTGCACCACTAGACCAAACTATCCCTGAAGGACCTTTCAAAGCTGGCGACACTGCTCTGTCCTAGAAACACCCCAGGCTGGTCCCTCCCCTGCAGAGACAAGCAAGATGCCTACTGCTTCCCTCCTCAGCCCCACCACACCCATGCAGCCCGAGCCCTGCCCACAGGGTCCCCTGGGACCAGCCTGGACACATGTGGGCTGATGGCAGCTCTATGTGCGCCAGTGCCCACCTGGACACCACGGAGTTCCAGGTCAGCCCAGCCAGCTGGGTCAGGCAGCTGAACACGTGGCTGAAGGCCTGTAAGCCCCCCCCCCACTCCCCCCTGCCGCATGGCCAGGCTGATGCGGACACTGATGCAAGTAGGACAGACCAGGCAGTGGGAGCAGGGGCCAGCGTCGCTCTCAGTGCAGCCCTGAGTAGAGCAACCACGCTGTTTCTCACTTCCTCCTGCTCCTTGGAGACTCCTGGGGGCAGGGGAGAGCAGCGGTCCCAGTCGCAGCAGCTTGCAAAGGAAAGTCTCCCCGGCCCCACAGAAGTGGCGGCTGCCAGCTCAGCGGTTTCTCCTGCCTCACACCCGCTCTATGCTGTGTTCCCCCAGGAGCCGGCTGCAGGCAGCTGGGCAGCAGGACCACTGCAGATAGGCCGGCCCAGCCCCATGCTCTGGTTTCCTGGATCCAAGAGTTCACGTTCATTTATTATTTAACAAATATGTCCCGATCACTGGCTAAGGGATGTGTAGAGTGCCCCAGAGGCCCAGGCAGGAGCATGTCTGTCTATTTGTGCGCGTGCATGCATGTTGCCTTTGTGTGCATACATGTTTGTGTGTGTGCATACACACACCTGTGCATGTCATGCATGTATGTCTGTTGCATGTGCACATGTATGCAAGCATGTGTGCGTCCATGTGTGAATGTGTGTACATATATGTGTGCATGCATGTATGTCTGCGAATGTGTGTGCCTGCTTGTATGCACGTGACTGTGGGCCTATATGTGCATGTATGTTTGTGTGACTATGTGCATTGTGTGGGAGTCCATGCGTGCATGCATGCATGTATGTGTTTTTTTTCTCTTGTGTCTCGTCTGCATTCCTGTGTAGAGGACCTCTGTGGGCCAAGGCTGTGCACCTCTGAGGGGTGGATGCAGAGGGTGGAGACTCCTGCTGCCCCCGCAGGGCCTGGAGCCACCGCCAGGCAGGCAGGCAAGTAGGCAGGCTTGAGGACCCGCTGGGCGCCTCCACCTTCCTCAGCTGCCTCAGGTGGGTCCAGGAAGGAGAGAGAATGAGGAGGACTGAAGTTTAAAACTTTTACCAGCATTCTTAAACCCGGCAATATACCGCTTTACAGGTTGAGAAAAGGTTTCCATGGAAAGACTCCACCACCGGCTCCGTCCGTCAGGAGAGGTAGCCAAAGCCTGTCCCAAAGTGTCCCATCCAGATGGAAACTACAACTCGGACCCCCAGCAGCCCCAAGGACCTTCCTGGCCAACTTCTTCTCCCACACATCAGGAGCGTGGCACAGGAGAACACCGGGACACATGAGCCAGAGTCCCCCTCAGGGCTCTGAGCAGGGACACGAGCAGCCCTGGGCCCGTCCCAGACAGATGTCGCACTTGGCAAGATAGAGGGCTCTATGCCCAGGCAAGAGCCCCTGCTAGGCCCAGCCGGGGTGGCCCAGGTCCTCAGTGGCTGGGGGAAGCCTGTTTCTCTCTGTTCCCCTTCCCTCACCCCAGGAGGATGGGACCAAGCCCTGGCTCCACGCCAGCTGGCTCGTTCTTGCTATCAAGAGTGGCAGCCTCTCTAGATGGCCTCCCTTCTGTCATGTAAAAAGCTGCGGACCCCACAGAGCCACCCTGCATCCAGCAGGGTGAACAAAGTGGCATTGTCTGTGGGTTGCTCCTCTTGGGTTGCAATGGTGAGAAACACTGAGACTGTGACCAGCATGTGCTCACCACCTGCTGACATCCTGTGTGTTCACCTGCACTCTATGCGGCCACAAGGGTAAACTAAGCGGCCACAAGAAGACTGCCCGCCACACCCCAGCCCAGGCGGCAGAGGTCCCTGCCCTTGGTACTCCCACAGCCCTGCGTTAGGCTGTCCCAGCACTAGCCCCCCCTTCCACTAACACAGACTATGAGCAGTGGGGACTGCTCATTGTGTCTCTGTGGGGACCAGGGCAGCTTGATCATCATTGCCCAAGTGACGGAGTGGTTAAGTACAGTAGGATCCCAGGAGGTGCTAGAGATGAGACCAAGGGGTAAAAGACTAAGAGTAAATGAATGAGAGGCACCTGGGAAGGGGAGGTGGCATGGATGAATGAGTGAATCAATGAATGAGTGAATAAGTGAGTGAATGAGCAAATGGATGAGTGAGTGAATGAGTGAATGAATGATGAATGAATAAGTGAATGAGTGAGTGAGTGAATGATTGAGTGGCAGACCAGCCATCAGGCTAGGTCAGGGAGTGTGACTGTGCTGCCTATGAGGGTGAGGCAGCTCTGCGTGGGCCTGCCCCTCTCAGGGTAACAGACGGCATCAGCACCTCAGCCCCTGCCGCCTGCCTCCCACTCCCAGCTGCTTCCTGGCTGCCCAGGCAGCCCCGGATGCCCACAAAGGCCCGTCTGTGAGCACAGACCCTGCCTGCTTCCCCCCTCCCCATCCTGCCCCAAGGCTTGGTCTCGCCCACCCCTTCACCTTCCATTAAAATAAACATCCATTTACTGGGGTTTCCTGGGGCGCCTTCCCCCTCTCAGGGCAGCCCCAGCCTTGCCTTGTAAAACTGCCTCTCTCCTCTGGATTTTCATCTAATTGTCCTTTTCCTTTTCCTCGCTGGGGTGGAGGCAGGGATGGAGAATGAGGAGGAAAATACAGCTGGCCTGGCCCAGCTGTTTCCCCAGAAGCCCAGCTCGGTCTTCTGAAATGGGAAAGGAGGTGACAGCTGGCTCCCCTCGGTGAGCAGGATTACATTAACATGCTGCCAGTGTCCCAGGGCAGTCACCTCTGGCTGCCAGGCTGCACTGCTCCCTGCAGTGGGGCCAGTGGAGGGGGAAGGGTGGAAGGAGAGTGGGGGTGCCGCCCTAGCCAGGGCCACAGGGCCACCGGTCACAGAGCAGGAACTCTGGGCCTTGTTCCCAACTTGCCTGTTTCTCTCTAGATCTTGCTACAGCCCCAACTGTCAGAGCTGGCCCCCCACCCTACCTCTGGGGAGACGGGACAGGCGCACTGCGCCTCGGAGGGCGCTGTGCTCTTCTTGAGACTCAGATCCGTTCACCCACCCGTGCCTTTGGGCTGGATTAGGTTCAGAATGTGCCCAGCTCATAGCTGGAGACGCAGCCCATATCCACAGCATGGAGCCAGCCCTCAGGGAGGCAGAGAGGGAAGAGATGCCAGAGGTCACTGTGACAAGGGCCCCGGAGGGAAGGAAAGTCCAGAAAGGCTGACCTGAGACGGGCAATGAGCCGCAGC
Source organism: Capromys pilorides (assembly GCA_004027915.1). Lineage (NCBI taxonomy): Eukaryota > Metazoa > Chordata > Mammalia > Rodentia > Capromyidae > Capromys > Capromys pilorides. The sequence continues at coordinate 17,998 of PVKN010012873.1, forward strand.
CATCAGGAGAGGCATCCCCGGAGCCCTGGCTCCACTGAGTCCTGTGTCGGGGTCCCAGGAACTGACTGCTGCTTACAATGAGGGCCGCTGCAGTGGCCCATCTTCCACCTTCCCCTTTCCTACTCCAACAGCACACTCACAGGTCCCCAAATCCTTTGTCATCTCTTTTGCTCCCACCCATGAAATTCCAACCAGAAATGAGCACACTCTGCTTCCCTTCCACCTGCACCAGGAAGGCGAGGACTGCCCTTTTGGAAGCACCAGAGTTATGAAGAATGCGGGAGGCCGATGACCTCAAGGTACCCAGAAGCCCTAGCAAAACTTGGGTTTACCTGATACTGCCAAGTAACAAACATCCCCAATGCCAAGACAACTACCGAAGGGCACTAGCAAACAATAATAACAAATATCCTCAATACTGCCAGGTAACAAATGGTCCCAAACCCACCGGCTGGTGGGTTAGACAGGGAGGGAGAAAAGGCAAATGAAGACAAGAGGTTCACACTGAGCAAATCTGGGCCACAAGTAGCTGAGGATACTTTGTACTTGTGGTGTTTCTTCAACTTTTTTATTTAAACTTGAAATTATTTCCAAATAAAAAGAAAAGAAAATTGTATTGCAGGAGGCCGGATAGCTCAGCAGATTAAAGCGCGTGCTTAGGCAGATGCAGGGACTGGGGTTCGATCCCCTTGGGGCATGCTGAGAAAGGCAGTGATCAAGACTGGGCATGGTGGTGTGTGCCTGTAAGCCCAGTATTTGAGAAGTTGAAAATAGGAAAATTACTACAAGTCCGATCTGTGTAGTGAGCCCCTGTAGACTCCGTAATAAATTACAAAAAAAAAAAAAATTGTGTTATGGTAAGCCCCCAATTTATGAACGTTCAAGCTGCCAATTTTCACAGGTAGAATGTGTAAGACTCACTTTGTTGGTTTACTAATGAATCTGACTCACGAACAATTCTCCAGGAGCAGAACTCCTCCACAAATCAGGGGCTTACTGTGCAAGGGAAATGTCATAGTGGTTAAAGGCAACACTATACTATTATTTCAGCCTTTGGAAACTTGCTGCAACTTATTTCATGGTCCACTAATATTGGTTTTGGCAAATTCCACATGTGCTCTTGAGAATAATTCTATCATGATTTAGTGCATTTTTCTGTATGCATCAGGCACTGCTAATCACGCTATTCATGTACATTTAACAATTTTCTGAATCTATAGACTTAACAACTTTCTTGCCCGCTCTCTATAAGCTATTGAGAAAACCAGGCACAGTGTAGAACCAACGCTGAGGACGGAGGCTGAGGCAGGAGGATTGCCGTGAGTATGAGGCCAGCTTAGGCTATAAGAAGGAGCTCACGGCCAGGCTGAACTGCATCATGAGACCTTATTTCAAAACAAACAAACAAACAAAAAGTTATTGAGAAATGTGTGTCAGAATGCTCTACTTGGGTTACAGATTTGTCTATTTCTGGGTACATACAAAAGACAAACAATGACGGTAAAAATAGTCCAAGCCGAGCAGCTTTCTCGGCGCTCCAGCCGCCCCAGCTACCGTCCGCGCTGGTCTCCCTGGAGCCCATCGGTCTTTGCAGCTGTGTCTCCATCCAGTGCAACTCAGAGCTGGCTGAGCTACAAGCACAACAGAGCAGCAGGAGCCCGCTAGAGAAGCACGTGGAGCCCGGTGTGGTGGCGCACACACCCCGCGTTCAGGAGGCTGAGGCAAGAGGATCGCGGTGAGTTCAAGACCAGCTTGGGCTACAAAGTGAGCTCAAGGTCAGCCTACACTGCAAAGTGAGGCTCTGTCTCGAAAAGACACACAAAAAGTATAGTATGTCCTCAAGCTGTCAGACATGGGGCAAGATAAGAAAGGGTGAGGCAAGCTACACCAAGAAGCCCTAGCAAAACTTGGGTTGCACCCCTCAGTCACCTGCCCTGTGTTCCCCCTCCACTGGTTCTTGAACTGTCCTGTTTAGCTCCCGTCCCACCAGTTTTCTAAAAGTGCTGAGGCTCAAAAGTGGCCTCCATGCCATTAAGGGTGACAGAAATTCCCACCCCTAGCAATCCTCTACCTGTTGACTGTTTCTTCCCTTTTTGTAGAGAACAATACTTTCATTGTTTTCTGTACAGAGGATATAAAAACGGCTGGGCATTTAGCTCAGCCTGGCAAGCGCAAGATTCTTAGTTCAATTCCGAGTACAACAACAATAATATATTAATATATTTATACTATCATAAATTAATAACTCAATATGGATATGAATCATGTAACCTACCCAAACCCCATCTCTCAGAAGCGACTGTGGTGAATATTTGATGGACACATTTCCAGATCTCTTTATGGAAATATACAGATAAGAGGCTGCACAGACAGAGCTTAGGGAAAGCAGGGCTG
>PVKN010012874.1:0-20402 GCA_004027915.1 Capromys pilorides
GAAGTACCAGAGCCAGTGTAAGGGACTGAAGAACATGGCAGACACTGATGGGTGTGTAGAGGGGTCGGGAAGTTACCAGGAAAAAAAGCATGGATTCAGGAAAGATGAACAGATAGTCGACAGGTAAAGGGACAAAGGAGACAGTGCCTGGGCAGTGGAGACACCCCTCCCCCATCCTGTGTGCTGAGGATCAAACCCACGGCCGCGTGGGCACACACTACAATGAACAACACGTCCAGTCTGGAACAGACTACGAAATCAGCAGCATAAAGGTTTAATTTACTGTGAACACAGTACTAGACTGCGTATGTTAAAAGTTCCCGAACTGGACCAGGTGCAGCGGTACACGCCTGTCATCCTAGCACTGAGGCAGGAGGATCTCTGCGAGGTCAAGCCCAGCCTTGGCTACATAGTGAGTTTATTTATTTATTTATTGTCTATTTGAGACAGGGTCTCACTATGCAGTTCAGGCTGGCCTTGAGCTCACTTTTGTAGCCCAGGCTGATCTCGAACTTGCACCGATCCTCCTGCCTCAGCCTCCCAAGTACTGGTATTACAGGGTGAATTACCACGCCCAGCTTACATAGTGAGTTTAAGAATAGCAAAAACTACACTGATAGACCCTGTGTCAAAGACACATACAACACACACACACACACACACACACACACACACACAGAGACACGAAACACAAAAAACTAAACTCCACAATAGGGCGTAAGACGAAGCTCAGTGGTCAAGCACTTGCCTAGCATGCCTTATGCCCTATGCTTGATCTAAGTCTCATAAAAATAACCACTATGTCACCAGGCACACTGGTCCCCACCCCTGGGATCTAAGGCAGAAACACTGGGGGGTTCAATGCCAGTCCAGGTTACAAAATGTCTCAAAAAACCAAAGCAAACAAGCAACCCAAGCCTGTAGGCTTTGTTCGGATATTGATACAGTTGGGTTGATAAATGCCTTTTTCTCCCCTGGTGACAGTGACAGCTGATTATAACATAATCCAAATTATTTTTGGCAAAATAATAGAGTCATCTCTACTGACTCCTAAATTTTATTAGTCTATCAATACAGAAGTTCAGAGGGCTGGGGAGATAGCTCCATGGCACAAGTGCCTGCCTGGCAAGTGCATGGTAGTGAGTTTGAACCCCGGTCCCACCAAAAAAAAAAAAAAAGTTCATTCCCCAATTCCCTCCCTCCCTCCCTCCCTCTCTCTCTCTCTCTCTCTCTCTATATATATATATATATATATATTTTTTTTTTTTTCTTTAATAAAAACCACAATACTGGGCTGGCGATGGCTCAGTGGTCTAAAGTGCCTGCTTAGGCAAGCTCAGGCAACTGCAGAGACCACAGTTCAATCCCCGGTACCACATGCTGCACTAGCCCCACCCCCAAGGCAGGCTGAGTCAGCCATAACATAAATAAAATAAATAAAGGTTAAAAAAAACCCACAATACGAAAATGTCTATGAGAAACTCTGACTCATTAGATCAGAGTCAACTGTTTAGTAATATCTGAATTGAACCCCTTCTTTGAAATTCTACCTAACTAAAAGTAGTCCAGCAATTACGTCTGCAGACCATTCTGAATGGGCAAGCGCCATTTTCGAGTGCCCTACGTCTGTGCTTCTAATTGTTCGCTTATTCTGAAACTCACGTTCCTTCACTCCTTTCTAGTCGCTCTGGGGATTGAACCCAGGCGTTTCCATTTGAGCTGCATCCCAACCCTTTATATTCTATTCTGAGGCAAGGTCTTGCTAACCTGTCTAGGTTGGGGCTCAAACTTGTGACCTTCCTGCCTCAGCCTTCTACAATGCTGGTATCACAGGCATGAGCTGCCACACCCAGTCCAGGTTCATTAGTCAATCAGTTGTCACAGAATTTTGAGATTTTAATATATGGCAGGAAAAAAAAATATATATATATATGGCAGGAATGGCAGCAAATGCCTATGATCGCAGTGCTCTGAGAGGTCACAGCAGGAATACTACCACCAGTCTGGGGCCAGGCCGGCCTACGTAGTGAGACTGAGTCTCAAAACAAACCAAAAATATCCTCAATGTTTTGACTGGTAATTTTTTACCTTTTAGACATGAGTTTGGTAACAACCAAGTTGCCTGATAATGGCAACAGCTAATGGATCCCTGTGCTGGCCGCAGAGTCTGAGGCTTACAGAGAACTCTGAGGGGAGCGCCTGGCTTAAGGGTACAGAGCCAGAAGCTGGGCGTGGAGACATTTGGAAGAGTCCAGCCTTTCAGTTTAACAACACAAGAACCGGACTTAAAATAATGTAAAAGCTGTCAGAAAAATACCAGCTTCCTAGATGGGGAGGGCCCAGACAAACTTCTGTGACTAAATATACTTGTATCTACAAATTTAAAACTCCCCACTGGTAGTTAAGATTATGTACCATTTATGGCTTACCTTTGGAATCAATATTTACTTTTTTTCTGAGTATTTCTTCATCCACCCTTGGTAAACTGAGTGTGGTGGTGAGTCTATAATCCCAGCTACTTGGGAGGCTGAAGCAGGAGGGTCTGGCAGTGGAGGCCAGCCTTGGCAACCCAGCAAGACTCCCACCTCACCAACAAAACAATAATAAAATATGATTCAGATCTCTCAGGTAACTTCCTAAACCACATCTCTTCTTTTTTTTTTTTTGGCTGGACAGAGGTTCCAACTCATGACCCTGCACTTGCCACACAGGCACTTGTGCCTTGGAGCTATCTCCCCGGCCCCCCACTTGTCTGTTCAAATAAAAAGAACACATATGTACAATTAGAAAACAACACAGGGGGAAACACCTCTAGGAGAATGCGAGTTCGATTCTAGCCAAGTTTGTAAGCAGCAGAGTGGTGACACATGCCTATAATCCTATCACTGGGGAGGCTGATGCAGGAGGATGCTGAGTTCCAGGCTAGGCTGGGATATAAATAGCACTGATGTCCAGTCTGAACTACAGGGAGATGCTACCTTAAAGGGGTGGTGGTGGTGGTGGTGGTGGTGGTGATGGTGTTGGGGGAATCCCATGGCCGTCTTTCCTACCTGCTAAAGCCAAAGCTTTATCCTGTAGCTACATCTCCAGGATGATCCCCAAAGGGGTCCTGCTAGCAGAGAATTGGTCTGGGGAGAAGTCTCAAATCCTAAAGTTTTGCCAACTTCCAATTATTATTGTTTTGTCAAGGAGTTCACTGGCAATCAGGGTTGGAAGAGATAAGCCTTCAACTGATTCCTAATCTAGGCACTCAGGACTGATAATGCACTGAAAATAAACAGATCCCGGGTGGGTGGGGCTAGGAGGGGGTCCCTGATCATATTCTACAGATCTATCTGCAGATTTGTGCAAGGAAAAACAACTTATTTACTATTATTTTTGATACATCTATTCAAATAAAACTAATGTTTTCAAAAGTCAGTGCCTTAAAACAATTGTCATTAAAGCAATTATTTTATATGCAACTGCCTAATTGTGTATTAAGGAAAAAATCATCTAGAAACCATTTCAAATACAGTTTTACATTATTTCATTTAGACAAACAAAAACTAACGCCTTTTCTCCTACTGCTTTTATAACAAGTCATACTTGTGTTTCTTTCCCAAATACCTTGATAATATATTATCAAGGTTCAGTATTTGAAAAAAAGAGGTGCGTTTCGCGGTATTGACGATCGGCCAAGCTCAGGACAGTTGTTGCCCTAGGGTAGAGTCCAGCTCCTGCTTCGCCTTCCTCTCTCCTTTCCTTCTCTCCTCAATGGAGCCCTCCTCCTTCTCTGCTTTAGAAGTGCATCTTTGTAGCAGGCTTCGCTTTCTTACCAGCCAGTTTCAAAAACATTTACAAGTAGGGCTGAGATAAGCCTACTTTTGTCCCCTTTCATTTTTACAAATGCCAGTTTTAAGTCTGGGTATCAGGATTAGCAAATAAGAGCGCCTAGGTTTTCAGTGCACAGGTCTGAACACGCACGTGCAGATCTTTCCTTTCCCCTTCCGAAGCTCTTCCAGGACTGGCGTCTGCGGCAGCTCGCTTGCCTGCCCGCATGGAGCCCAGCTGGACTCCACGCCTCTCCTCCGACTGCTGCTGCTCCGGAGCCAGCAGCCATGAGCGGCCTTACTAACCCACTTAGCCTGGATTCAAACTTTCGCGAGGCCCTCTAGCGCTCCGCGCGGAGCCCGCCGCTCCGGGTCCTGCACCGCCGCCTGCAGCTGCCCGCGCACATCCGACCGCCCGGCTGCAGGCACGGAGAACCCGCGCAGGCAGAGTCGGGACGTGCAGCCCCACACGGCGGCCGGCCCGGAGGCCCCGGCCCGCACTGCCCAGCGAGCAGCGGGTACCCTCGGGCAGCCCGCGCCGACAGGGGGCTGCGCCCGCCCGGGGCCTCGACTTGCCCGGGCTAGGGCGGAGCCTCGGCGCGGGGCGGATCTTTCACACGCGCACTCTCGGTTTCCGCCTTCTCTAGACCCGGGCAGCCACTCGGGGTTTATTTGTTTACAAGCGGATTACGTCAGCTCCTCCCTCAAGGCTCGGATTTTGGATCCGCCCCCTGGGTCCTTTTTCCCGCCCCCTCCTGCACCGAATCGGCTTGCGTCACAATGGTGCGATCTTCGGATTGGCTAGAGTCGGTCGTCACGCTCCAACGACGTCACTTCCTTCAAAGGTGCTATAAAACCTACTGCACAGCGGCGGATTCTTTGCACCCCCTGGAGCTGGAAATGCAACTCTTGGGATCCTCGGAGGCTACAGAACTGGAGGCGGAGGCGGCTGGGGAGGTCCGAGCGATGTGACCAGGCCGCCATCGCTCGTCTCTTCTTCTCTCCCGCCGCCTCCTGTCTCGAACATAACTTTTTTAACTCTAAAGATAAGAAAAAAAGTAGTCGTCCGCTCCTCGTACCCTCCCCTTCCTCTCAGCCGTCCGGTCTGTGAGGGAGCCCGGGGTGGCCGCTCCGCTGTCGGGGCCGAGCCCCGGCCGCCCCGGGCCGCCCCCGCCCGCCGCCCCCATGCATCCCTTCTACACTCGGGCCGCCACCATGATAGGCGAGATCGCCGCCGCCGTGTCCTTCATCTCCAAGTTCCTCCGCACCAAGGGGCTCACGAGCGAACGACAGCTCCAGACCTTCAGCCAGAGCCTGCAGGAGCTGCTGGCAGGTGAGCGGGCGGGGGGCGCGGGGCTCCCCCGCCGTCGGGGCTGCGCAGCCTCGGCGGTCGTCGCTCGGGTCCCGCCGTCCGTGCCGGCTGGGTTCCCGGCGGGTCCGGGGCTGCCGCGCGTGCGGGCCGGGCCACTGTGGAGTGAAAACACGCACAACAAAGAAACGACGGCCGGCCGCGGCGAGATCCGCGGTCCCAGGGCCGTCGGCGGGCGAGGGGACAAAGGAGCCGCGGGGCTGCGGTGGGTGCGACGCCCCCTCCCCCTCCTCTCGACCGTTGCGGAGTCGGCGGCCGAACCGGCTGGACCCGGACCGTGGCGGGAGTCGCCACGCCGCCTGCCCCTTGCCCATTAATCACGGGGTTTGTCGCCGGGACGGTCCCGGCTCTGCCCAGAGCGTGGTTTAGGGTTTCTTGTTCGCCTTCCCTTCGGGGTTACCAGTCCGGCGGCGCTTCTCTCTTGCCAAGCCTTCAACAACCATTGTGCGCGGTCGGGTGGGCACGAAACTGAGCCGCTTACCGCCCGCCCGCCCGCCCGCTGCCGTGGGCTCCCGCCCGGTCGAGGACCCTGCGTCCGCCCCTGGAGGCGGCGGCCCGGGGCTTCCTCGGTCGGGCCGGACCCGTCTGCCCGGTGTCGCTTCTCAACCCTGCCCGCGCTCCATCGTCGTGAGGCGCACGGCACGGCGCCGCAGCCAGTGCCCTCCTGGACGTTTCTAAAAGTTGGTAGTTGTCGCGTTCCCTCCTCGGAGGAGCTCGCAGCGCGGTCTAAGCATTGTTTCTTGTCCTTTTCTGTAGAACATTATAAACATCACTGGTTCCCAGAAAAGCCCTGCAAGGGATCAGGTTACCGTTGCATCCGCATCAACCATAAAATGGATCCTCTGATTGGACAAGCAGCACAGCGGATCGGACTGAGCAGTCAGGAGCTGTTCAGGCTTCTCCCAAGTGAACTCACTCTCTGGGTCGATCCCTACGAAGTGTCCTACAGAATCGGGGAGGATGGCTCCATCTGTGTGCTGTATGAAGCCTCACCAGCAGGAGGTAGCGCTCAAACCGGCTCCAACGTCCAAATGGTAGACAGCAGCAGGATCAGCTGTAAAGAGGAACTTCTCTTGGGCAGAACAAGCCCTTCGAAAAACTACAATATGATGACTGTATCAGGTTAAGATATGGTCTGCGGATCGATCATCTTAGAATGGATGGATAAATTTGATTTTTGCTTTGGGTGGGCTCCTCTTGGGGATGGATTATGGAATTTAAACCATGTCACAGCTGTGAAGATCTGGCACAAGATAGAGTGGTAAAAATTTTTTTTTCTAAGTGACAGTGCCATAGTTTGGACAGTACCTTTCAATGATTTAATAGCCTGTGAGTCCAAGTGTACGATCACTATTTGCTAGGGAGCGAGGTCCTAGGCTGGTTTCAGTTTCTCCCACACACCTGAATTTTTTTTTTTTTTTTTTTATTTTACAGCAGCCCCTCTAAGGAGAATCCCCATTTCAGAACACCTTTCTCTGCAGTAGATCTTGCAGAGGAATTTGCACTATTACACTTGAAAATTGTTACCAGTAACCTTTTTGGCAGCTCAGTAGGAAAGTTTGTTTTAAACGTGGTAGTACTGGAAATTTTATGACAAGACTTTTACCTAGCACTTACGTATGTATAAATGTACATAAAGACAAACTAGTGAGCATGACCTGCGGAAGTGGTCAGACCTTGTATTGTGTTTTTGGCTTTGAAAGTAGCAAGTGACCAGAATCTGCCATGGCAACAGGCTTTAAAAAAGACACTGTCTCAACTGTGGTGGTAGCACCAGCCAGCTCTCTGTACATTTGCTAGCTTGTAGTTTTCTAAGACTGAGTAAACTTCTTATTTTTAGAAAGTGGAGGTCTGGTTTGTAACTTTCCTTGTACTTAATTGGGTAAAAGTCTTTTCCACAAACCACCATCTATTTTGTGAACTTTGTTAGTCATCTTTTATTTGGTAAATTATGAACTGGTGTAAATTTGTACAGTTCATGTATATTGATTGTGGCAAAGTTGTACAGATTTCTATATTTTGGATGAGAAATTTTTCTTCTCTCTATAATAAATTGTTTCTTATCTTGGCATTTTAATCAATCTCTTGTCATGATTATAGAGGTTCAGCTAAGTCTTTTTCTTAGAGTCTAAGCTCTGTTAATGTCACTTGCACTGATCATGCTACAGAACACACTGGAGGGATGACGGTGGTCTGCGTACACATGCTTAGGCCTTAGCAAAGCAGGTAACCTGTTTTTTTAAGATGTAAATTCAAAACAAGGCCACATTCACAGGCTAACTCATGAAATGAAGAGACAAAGGTAACATCTCCCGAGAAAACAGTGGTACTTAAAGGATTACATTCTTTGCTTTCCTGTTGAAATGAAGATAAAAATGTTCCATTCTGGTCCACCTTTGAGAACCCAGTTTTGCCCCCTGGGTTTGCCCTTGGTTAGGAAATCCTGCTGAGGCAGGTGAGCTGTAGTCTTAGTCACTGCAGAGAGATGGGTTGCTTTTGCTTTTCATCACCTGCGAGATTTACATAAAAATCCCTTAAGCTGGAATTCAACAAAAGGTATGTGTATGGACTTTTATTATCAAAAGTGCTTTTTCTTTTGTTTCATACATATTTCAGATTAATTCTAAGAACCTAAAGGAATGTTGAAAATGCTATAATGTAGGTTAAAAACAGCCCTATCCCATGTAATAAAGATTTAGTGATTTTTTTTTTTTTTTTGGTTGTAGAGATTAACAGGTGATATTTAAGTGGAAATGGAAAGAATTTTGAGTTTTGCTATACAGTTAAAAATTTACCATATACAATAGTGACTTGGTATACAGTATAAGTAAACATTCACATACATGGCACAATTTAAGTTCAGTAACTGAAATAAGTAGTCCCAAATAAGACAGTTTTCTTACTGTGGTAAGATGACACAATTTTCTAAATTGTATGTGTCACCCGAGATCCACCTAATCATGCCGGTTCCTTGCTGGGTCCCTGTACACTATCAGGCCAGCCTGGGCAGTTTTAATTCTTACACCCACAATAACACACGGCCTGCTCTTGGCCTTTGCTCCAGTTTTACATTTTTGAGAAGTCTCGTTTCAAGCTGGATTTTGAAATACAAATGGTTGTATAGTTTTTAAACAGACCGTAGTCTAGTGCTGACTGCACGGTTCAGGGAGCTGCTTTGAAACTCAGTGCCTGGCACAGCTTTGAATGCCCTTCTCGGGGGCCTGAGGCAAAGTGGGACTGACTGGGAGACACAGGAGGGACGCTGGAGTACTTCATACGTTTTTCATGACAGCCTTTTCTCAAGTAGAGAATTGTTTTTAAAAGTTTTGACATCAGACTACTTTAAAATTTGATGAAAAGGGAACTATGTTACTACTTCAGACTTCAGGTGATGTTTGGCATGTCAGTAGCTATTTACTAAGTTCCTCTTTAAAAGGCTTGCAGACACCACTCAGGCCTAGCATCCAGCTGTTTCCTGTGCCTCTAACTTTGCGTTCCCCAGACAGTTCAGCAGCCTGTGCCTATAGACCAGTAGCTGTTTGATATTTCTTATTCACTGCTTCTGGGGAATGTTCTTCCTAGAGATTTGAACAGAAATACTTCAGGAAAAAAAAAATGATTGATGTCTGCTGTACATGCAGGTGTATGCCAGGCCTCCACGTGTCGTCATGTATGCCACTTGTGTGTGCTTTTCAACATGATACAGTTTAGGAGGGTTTTGCACTGCCTGACTTGGAGTAGTTTATTAGAAATCTTTTCAGAAAGGATGACTGCTTTCAAAATGAGAAGTTGCTATGGGCACCAGAAATTTAGTCAGGATTGGCAATAACTGAGGAGTTCTCAGAGTTGATTTCTCAGTTTGAACAGATAGTTTAAAAAATTAATTCCTCAGAAGCTGTCTCCTGTAATGCTGCAGCTAGACTTGCGATGGGTCTCCCAGGAAATGTTAATGGTGGTTCACACAGGATAATGTGGCTGTTGCCTCTCATGTGGAAAGGGAATGATGTATCCTTTATTGGAAAGACCGTCTCATGCACAGAATGGTTTTGTTGTGCTTGGCACCAGTACTTAAGCTACCGTAACTCGCATATTGCAAGTAATTTTGTGTAGTTGTTGCACATTATGAAACTCGTTTTCAAATTAGGAGGATGAAATCAAGATTCCCGTTGTACAGTATTTAATAACTAATGGTTTCCCTATATCTTCATCTTAGGAACAAATAACTTGACTTTTTTTCCTTGGTGATTTTAATGAATTCCTCAGTGTCTCCTCTTCACAAAATATAAGTAAAGCTTATAGTTTGCATTTGATGTTTGAAGATATTTCTTCTCCCCATTCCCTTCTATCTCAGATGATGGGTTACAATGTTCTTGATAGCTATATGGAGAGAGAAATTCTCAGTAGTTTTATCTATGCACAGGAGGCTTCAAAAGTGTATGTCAGGCATCTCAAAAGCTGGACATGTTGGGGCATGCCTGTAGTCCCAGTAAGAGGCTGAGGCAGGAGGATCACGAGGCCTCAGCCTTGCCTCATTGAGACCACATCTCAAAACAAAACAACACAAGGTATATACTTCAGATCACCTAAAATTAGAGATACACAGACCACAAATACTTCAGACTTCATCTTTGCAGTTGAACTTTTATATGTCTGGTGTTGAAATATAGCTGGTGTATTTTCATACCCTGAGTATAGTGTAACAGTATTGATGTTTTATAGTAAAATATTTTTTCACTACTAATGACACTGGCCTGCATAACAGGCCTCCAACTCATTTAATAAATAGGGCAGAAACATCCTGTGTAAAATAAAATTTCTGGTTATATGTGTAGATGTGCATATTTTCTTCATTCAATAAAAAGATGAAGAACATTAAGATACTTCTTTGAGTTGCTCCTAGGTGAATAAACTCAGACGTATTAGTAGAAATGATGTCATTTTCTCAACAGACTATTGTGCAGTGATCACACCAGCTGTTCCTATTCTGCTTTGCTTTTAACTTGGTGTATCAGTCTTTGCATCCATCAGTGTGTTGAACAGGAATGAATAAATGATAAAATTGCCACTCGTAGAATTCTAAATTTTTTTAAATGCTATTATGATGAATAATCTTAAGCATTCTAGCATTTGTCCTTTTCTTGAGACAAGATCTCATTATGTAGTCTAGGCTTCCTTGAACTTCCTTATGTAGTCCAGGCTGGTCTCAAACTCCCAGTGAGCCTCCTGGCTCAGCCTCCTGAATGTTGGGATTACAGGCGTGCGCCACCACGCCCCACATTGGAGTTCATGTTGTGACTTGTAGATGAAACTTGCTGTGATTTGTGTGGTTCTACTGTTGAAGGTGCCAGGCTAGGGGGAAGTTGTTTGTGCTTACATGGCGCACTGGTGCCGAAGGGTGTGCAGATTTGAGTCCAGGGTTGGGTAGAAAGTGAAAGGGAGATAGCTCTGTGGCACAAGTGCCTGCCTGGCAAGTGCAAGGTGGTGAGTTTGAACCCTGGTCCCGCAAAAAAAAGAAAAAGAGAAAGTGAAAGGGTGGGGAAGTGACAAGTGGGAAGGAGTTGAGGAGGAGGCCATTTGCAGGCTGCGCAGCAGCAGCTTCTCCTGGAATCGCAGGTGCTGCGTGTCAAGGTCGGTTCAGGCAGCACAGTGGTTGGGCAGAGCCTGGGCAGCTTCTCCTGTAGGGCTCCTGTAAGCTCACCCATCTGAGGCAGTCTGCTCTGTTCACGTGACTGCAGTGAAGGTACAGGGCAGGTTTGTGGGCCTCCTGGCAGCTGACCTGGAGGTGTGGAGGAGGAGCAAGGATCAAGCATGTTCTTAAAGGTGTTTATGGAAACCAGACAACATATATTCCCTTGTCTCGGGATTTTTAAACTGAGGTTATTTTTTAAGCTGTTGGTATAATCCCCTTGATGAGCATGAACTCATATCTTGTACTCTGAAGTTGTGCAGCCATTTGTGACTCTATTCTTAGCAGTAAAAGGCTGATTTCTTTTTGTGTTGATTTTTTTTCAGTTTTATTGGTATGTTTTTAATATACAGTGATCACATTCATCATAGAGAATTTGTACCTGTGTATGATACATCTTGCTGTTTCTTATTTTTCCCTTCCTCCCCCACTTAACCCTTCTTCCATTTATTTATTTATTTATTTATTTATTTATTTATTTATTTATTTATTTTTGTGGAACTGGGGACTGAACTCAGGCTCTTGCCAGGCAAGTGCTTATCCTACTGAGTTATCTCCCCAGCCCCCTCCTCCTCCTTTGCAAAAGCTTTGTTTCTGTTTTTTTCTTGACCCCTCCCCCTACCCTGTCCCCCTTCTCATTGGTAGAAGGATGCCTAGAATAGAATGGGCCAGACCTCTGATAGCACAGTAAGGACCACCAGGTAGCTGAGTTGACTGGATTCTTGCATTTGGAAAATATTCTATCAAACATGACTTATTTGAAATTGTTAACGTTGATAGAAGATGTTCACCCATGGGTCCATTTAATTTTAATGATTCTCTTTTGACAGTCATCTCCAAAGTTAGGATGTTTAAAAAAATTTTTTTGTGTATGTTTTCGTGTGTGTGTGTGTGAAAAAAGCCCATTATATGCTTCAGAGATACAGATATGCATGTATGGATATGCATAGATGGCATCCAGTATGCTAGCCATTTTATTGATGGGGCTTATGATCAAAGTGTTTAGAGACTTCTTTCTGTAGATCATCATTCGAGTATATGCTTATTGCTGTCCTAAGAATAACTTGTAATTACGTTTTTTCTTTAAGACATAAAGTTCAAAATGAGAAGCTATTGTAGCAACATAGAGAGGGTCGCCTTCATATATTTTTAGCTTTCCTACATAAGTCATTATTTGATAAATAAATAATCTTTTCTAACCAACAGATTCTAAAATTAAGTGTTATTACCAGTTGAAAATCTGTCTGCTGCCATAGAATCAACTGGGCAGTTGTGTTGAAATTCAGTTTTTTGCTTTTAGCAATTACAATATCTTGTAAAATCTTGAGTTTTTCTAACATTACCATATTCTAAGAGAACCAGATTATTAAATTGTAATTTGAGATTATTTTTGGCAATTACAGTGTAGCTAGAAGTCTCGTATCTTTTCTTTCTTGTTCTAAGCTGACCCTGTAGTTTGGAAGGCGAGACAACTAACAAATTGGACTTTATTTGAGGAGAGCCCATACATGGGCATAATTCTAAACAAATTAGACCTGACAATTGCTCCATAAGCAGGGTGGAATGTGTTTTGTAGTTTTCCTGATTTATGGCAGTTTTGTTCCCTGAAGTCAATAGACTAAATGGAGTTGTATTTCCTATAAATTGTACTTGCGAGCTTTCAGGTTATCAATATATAATCTGGGTTGACCTTCCAACAGCCAGATGAGGTTGACAGGTCAGTGTTTTTAATCTTCATTTCTTGGATGGGAAGCTAAAGCTTAATTTGCTCCAGAGGCAAATAGGTCAGCTGCTTGTGGCCGAGGTACAACTGAGGACTCAGGGAATCCAGCCTCAAAACCCACTCTTTGTTTTCATGGTCCTGGGGATTGAACCTGGGGCCTTCGCCCTATGGTGTATCCACAGCCCTTTTCTTACTTTTTTGTTTTGAGACAGGGTCTTGGTAAATCTCTAAACTGCCTCAGCCTCCCAGAATGCTGGCATCGCAGGCTTGCATCTCTGCACTTGGTTTGCACTCAAACTCTTAGTATTTTGAGGTGTATGATGTATTTGCTTTAAAGCATATAATTTCACATTGAAGGAACATGTTTTTCTCCCTTCCTTCCTTCCTTCCTTCCTTCCTTCCTTCCTTCCTTCCTTTCTTATTTTCTTTCTTTTACTTGTCTTTGCTCATTGGGTACCTTTGGTCATCATTTCCAGTCTTGAAGCTCCCCCTTTCCATTCCCAGGGGACAGGTAGCTAGCTGGGCACTCCTTTCCAAGGAGGCTTCTTTCTTGGAGAATCAAAATTTAGTGGAGAGAGTACATAGATGAGTGAGTTAGAATCTTGGCTCATGACTGTTTCATTTTATTTTGTTTTCTGAAGCAGTCTCATGGTTCAGGACTGGCCTTGAACTCACCATATAGTTTAGGTTGACTTAAAATAACACGGTGATCCTCTGGCCTCAGCCTCCCATGAGCTAGGTTTGCCAGTGTGCAGCGCCATGCTGAGTTCAGCTTGTGACTTGATGGCCGTGGTTGCTTATCCTTCCTGAGCCCATCACATAAAACAAGGCAAAAGTTTGTTGTCAAAGTAAAAAAAAAAAAAAGCATGAAAACATAGCAGTGAGTGATTGGAGTCTTGGGATTTGAATATTCTATCATGGAGAGCAATTAAATACAGCATTACTTTATTTTTTGAAAGGGTGATCATACTGTGATTGGTCACATTTGGAGTTTCTTGAAAGTCTATTCTAGCCAGTAGGTACAAGAAATACACTTAAGAGTTTGAGATACTGTAGGAAATAAAATGAGGCATTCCTCCCATTTGCAGGGTGCAAATATGGATAACCCAATCCTTGCTTGCTTGCTTATTTATTTGTTTGGTACTGGGTCTCGCTATGCAGCTCAGACTCGTAGTGACCTGCTGTTTCAGCCTCCCCAGAGCTAGGATTACAGGTGTGCGCCATCACACCCAGTTTCAGTGGATGGCTCAGTGCTCTCAGGGTAGGGCTGGCACAGCATGCGGTACCAGGGATCAGACCTAGGTCCTTGAGTTTGCCAGGTAGGTGCTTAGACCACTAAGCTATCTCCCCAGCCCCTTGCATACTTCTTTTACAAATAAGCCAGTGAGCCAGTGTTTAACATTTTGGTTTTTAGAGCTCTGTTTTCAGTAGAAAAGAAAGGATCCTTCAGATCCATAGTCTACATGGAAAACGCTGGTTGAGAGACGGATAAATGCTACCAAGGGTACCACGGCGTAGCCCTGTACGGCGCATGCTCACATCCCTCCACTTGCTGAATTCCCACAGGAGCACTTTGCTCCATGAAGAGGCTGACCTATCCCAGGATTTCTGGCTCTTCGTGTCATTTGTGTTGGGCCTTGCTTAAAGAGACTTCCAAAGAGTGTGTTTTCCAACAGAGCTCGGTGGCCGTCTCTCTCAATCTCGGGCAGTGTGAGCGGTTCCTTGAACGTGATGGCAACCTATTTCTAAGATGCTTTGGATTTGAGTTTCGTCTTATACTGGAACCTGAAGAAATGTTCCCCTGAACCACTAATAATGTCATAGATTTCCCCGGTCGGTCATAAGTGAGTCAGAGGCCATGGGCTCTTTGGTTCAGCCAAGTCCCATTTCCTTTGGGACGCTATCCTCATGGAACACTTCTGGTGACTTGTACAGCATCACCTCAAGTCTCTAGGAAGTCCGTCCTCAGCCGGCCCCGCTTCATGCAAATGTACTTGCAATAGTGCAGCAAGCTGAGGGCCCTGTTCTTAAGGGTCTCGGGGGACTCTGAGGCAGCATTCCTTTGGCCCTATCGGAGTCCCACCCCTTACGGCCGCTGGGTGGTGTAGGGCCTGCTTTGAGTTGTGCGCAGCTTTGCCCGTCACTGTGCTGCTGTGGTGTCTAAGATTTGATGTGAGAATAGGAGTTTGGGACCGATTAGAACGAAGGTGGGTAGTCAGAGTTGTCACAGTGGTCGTCCCTTGGGCCGCGAGTTATGGTTTTAGAGTTAGAAATGAAGATTGAACCCAGGACCTTTGCACGGAGGTGTATTCCCCACCCCACCCCCCACACCCTTTACCGTCTTCCTGAGTCAGAGTTGCCCAGGCAGGGCTCAGACCTGCACTCCTCTTGCCTCAGCCTCACAGAATGCTGGAATTACAGGCCTGCACCGCCATACCTGGCTGGGCGTGGGCCTCTTACGTAATGCTGAGACCCTGCAGTACAAGCATGTTCACTTTTCCAACGATTCTGTATGATTTGGTTGTTTTAAAAAATTTATTATTTTTATTTTTTATTTTGAGACAAGGCCTCACTTTGTAGTCCAGGCTGGCCTTGAATTCATCATGTGGCCCAGACTGGCCTCAACTCGGTGCAATCCTCCTGCCTCAGCGTCCAGAGTGCTGGGACGGGGGGCTTATACCACCACTTCATGAATTCTTTAAGGCTCCTGCAGTCCTTTGTGATGGCTAAAATATGACTGATGTTCGGATTTGACTGTGACGCTCGCTTGTATCTCTCATGTCTGTTTAGTCATTGAACAAATACTGAGTCCCTCTTTCCTCCCCTCTTTGTTCTCAAGAAGCAAGGAGCCCAGCTAGGCCTCAGGTGGGGATGCTGAGGGAAGGAAGCTGGCAGAGCAGTGTGGAGAGCGCTCACTGGAGGGCAGCGAGAGGGATTCCAGCCGAGGCCTGAGGAGAGGAAGAGGTTTCAGTGGGGAAGGCGGTGGTGAGAGGAGCCCCACACATGGAGCCCACTAGGAAGTGGGGAAAAGTGGGCTGACTGGGACTGCGGGCCCTCAGTGAGATGAGAGGCAGGACAGTGAGCCGATGAGAGGCCAGCGGGCAGACGGCCAAGTGCATCACGCCAGGTATGACGCAGAGTGAAAGGGATGCAAGTAATCACTAACTGTGGCCCATAAGCTGAGAGGACATCTGGTCCCTTCAGTTTTATAGGTGTTGGTAACAGCACGACCACTCTGAAGCCCTTGGCAGCCAGGACAGTGACTGCTTCCTGGTGAACTTGTCAAGGAGTCAGAACACTTTACCCAGTCCAAAAGGGATCCAAACAGAACTGAAAAGGGTGTGCTTGGCCAGGCCAGGCTGTCTGACCTGTTTGGTATAGAGATTATTTTTGGTTGGCAGTCTGAGGCAGGATTTCACTATGTAGTTCAGACTGGCCTTGAACTACACTACTAATCTAGGTGGCCTTTAGCTCAAGAGATCCTCTTGCTTCAGCTTCCCTGGTGGTGGGCTTATAGGCGTGGCCACCACACTCAACTTTTCAGTCTTGTTTCATGGTGGTTTTTTGGTACTGGGAATTGAACTCCACACCTTGTGTGTGTGCCAGGTTGGTGCTGTGCCATTGAGCTATATCCCTGACACCTTATTTCATGTTTTAAAGAGTTGGGATTAAAAAATGGGTTTTACTTTAGATTACCAGATGGAATAGAGTCAACCTAGAAAAACACTTTCATGGTATTGAAACAGTACAGTTCTTGAATATTTTCTGCACTTTTTTGATGAAAGATTTTGTCTTTTTTGCTGAGATTTCTTATTTTAAGTAGAATTTTTAAATTCTGAGTTTACCCCAAGGTTACATTTTCAGGGCTAAGTATATTGTAGATATCATATTTCTTTCGCAACTTAATTTGTTTTTCATTGTAGCTATCGAATAATGAGGTAAATCCTGTCCTAAATGTTCTGTTCCTTAGAGCCATGGAATTGTACATATCTTTGTAATCCACTTCCCAACCAAGAAATTCAGTATTTCTACCACTCCAGAAAATTTCCTTTTGAGGCACTTAGAATATGATTAAGAAATACGACTGAAGCCAGGCCTTAAATTAGAAATGAGTTGTTTTTCCTGTCCTTTTATAACTTTATTTTTGCTTCCTAAACATGCAACAATGGTTACATTAAACAAGAAACAAAATTGTCGGCAGAAGAAACCAGTGCCTTTCAACTAGATATGATTTAATGGTTACTAATATAGTACATCCCTACCCAATTTGCTAAGGCCTTTTTGTCCTATAAAATGAGTAGGAAAAGCCACGCGTGGCGGTGCGTGCCTGTAATCCCAGCACTTGGGAGGCTGAGACAGGAGGATCAGTGCGAGTTTGAGATCAACCCGGGCTACAAAAGTGAGCTCAAGGCCAGCCTGAAGTGCACAGCGAGAGCCTCTCTCAAAAAGACAAAAACAAAAACAAAAACAAAAGTAGGAAAATTGTAGTCTCCCTAGTGTAATAAACTGAAAGAGTAATTAAGATCCAAAAAGTACAATAGACATTGTGAGAGAGAAAGAAACTGCTTAAGAGGGAAGAATAACTGGGATGAGCAAAAGGAGAAAAGAAGGAATATATATATATACACATATATATATGTATATTATGCAACATAACTAAGATAATTATAGAACTAATTCCCATTAATTCATTGAAAGGAACAGTGTTTTTATTGTTTGACCAATCTTACATGCCCATATTTGGTAATCTGAGCAACTACTTTGAAGATAACTGTATGCAATATAAGAACCATTAATTTCTTATCATCTTGTTTTGAATTCTTGTACTGTTTTTATTTTCTTATATTTCTCTTTAAATTTCTAAAGCAAAGAATGAAAATGCGTAGTAAAATCTGAGTCACATCCCTGTTGCTGACTCACAGTAAGCATTGGCTGTTTATTAGGGGGCCCAAACTTTATAGAGTCTTGGTCAACCAAAAGGGATTATGATAATGACTAATTTACATAATCCTCCCTCTCTCTTTTGTAGCTTGGTTATGTCACTCTAGAGTAGATGTTGCAACGAAGAGGGGACAAATGTTAAGCTGTCTGTAACAGCTGAGTTCCAGCCTTTATCACTTCTTAAAGTTCTCAACACCCCTTGCCAGAGTGGTTAGACTATTGACCTGTTTCCTCCCCCTGGGTTACTTGTGGAGCTGACTCAACTCTGAAATTGTGTGTCACTGTCTTCTAAGATTTTTGAATCAGAGACAGGAAGACGTGTTTAAAAAGACTGCCCATAATGAGTTTAAGGAAAAGAGAAAATGTCCCGGTGACTGACAAGACTGTCCCGGTCTGTTTCTGTTGCTCTGTGGGTTAATGTTCCAGCAGGAGCCAGATCTCGCGTTAACTCCTTTTCTTTCCTGAGGACAGTGGTGGGTTGTGATGGGCTGGACTGGTTTACGCACATTTCTGAGTGCAATCATGCTCAATATTTCAACACCTACTGGGCTTCTTTCCCTCCCACATCCCATTTAGGGAAGAGTGACAGATTGGTGGTGATCTGAGGATGGTTACAGCCAGATGTGGCCAGTGGGAAGGAAGATGGTCAGTGGCCGAAGCCCACTGGGGAAACACCACTCTGATTACACAGTGCCATTTCTGTTGGTTTGCTCCTCATTTTGAAGAAATATCATGTGCTATGCAGAAGAATGGTCAATGTGATGTTTCACGACATGCAGGTCGGGGACAGTGTTTCCTCTGTTCCTGCTCTGCGCCCTCTGTGGTGCCACCGGGCAGCTCTGCTCTCCCTGTTTTCCTGCTGCAGTCACTTCCTGCAGACTTCCGGAGTTTGGAGGCTGCCCTAGGCACCTCTCTATTTGCTGGCACCTCGCAAGCCTGCAAGTCAGTGATTGAAACTGTCATCTTTGATTCAAGGATGTTGTGGGACAGAAATGTCACCTATTTGGGGCTAGAATCCAGGAGTGTTGTCAGTTCAAGTACCCATTCCTAACCCATGTCACCTCCCCAGGTGATACTGCTTTCTGATCCCATTGCTTTATAATTATGTCTGATTTTGCTCTCAGACAGGAAGATGTTCTGGTCAGGGCCTCTCCGATTGGAGCTTTGGAGATTTTAAATGGGATGAACCAATTATGTATTCGTAAGTATGTATTGACACCCACTGTGTACCCAGAATCATTTGAGATATTTGGAGATGACCAAACAAACACCCCTTCACTCCAAGAGGTAGGTTAGCCAGCGAGGAGCTTGCGTCCTGTGTCACACAGTAACAGTGCCACGTAGCCAACTGGGAGGAAGGTAAGCCAGCAAAGAGCTTGCATCATGCGTTGCGCAGTGACGCTGCCGTGTGGCCAGCCAGACCGTGGCGGTGGTTCTGGAGTTGTGTGTGCCGTGCGTGGCCCCTGAGCAAAGGTAGGGAAGATGGCCCCGGGGTGGAAGGGCAAGTTGCTATTTTAGGTAAAATAATCAGTGAAGGCCTGGCTGATAAGGTGACATTCGAGCACAAACTTAGAAGAGACCAGAGAAACACGTAGACAGCTGGCAAGGGAGCATTCCATCCGAACAAACTGAGCACATTCCAGAATCGGTCCAGACTTACCACTCCCCAAATACGCTGTTGTAACTTGGCGTTCTTCAGCTCTTTTACAGTGTATCGGACCTGGCTTGGGAGGGTTATTTTTCTGGCCACTTTTTATGTTCTGTTAACTACAGAAAGTACAGCTTTGATCATTGAGAAACCCAACAGAATTTTTCCACTTCTCCAATTTAGAGTTAAAATCATAATAGATAAGCTCATATGCAGATTTGAACTTTCAAAATAAGTCTGATTGTTAAAAAAAGTTTATACCCATAAATATGAAAGGAGAATTAATTCAGTAAAATGCTATCGGCTCAGCGACATGTTCTGTGTTTCGTTGCACAGAGCTGAGCAAGCTAACAAAATGTTGAAAGCCACATATTTTTGTTGGTGTGTAGATACCTATAAAATTCAGTTATCCAAAATGTCTGTTCTTTACAAAATCTGAGATTACAGTACAGAGACTTATTATCATTTAGAATCTCTGAACTTTTTCCATGAGAGTAGAGATAAAAACAAGGCCACATTACTTTCATCATAGTTACTTAACAAGAGCAACAATGCTTGCTCTTGTTCAGGTACTGGTGGGTGTCTGGGCCTTTCGTGAGTTACTGAAAGTCTGGTGTCAAGATATAAAAATGAGTATTTTCCTGTCTTTGCTTCCTTCATCAAAAATGGGTGGAAAAGTACTTTGTCCAATGGATTTCCCCAGGATTTCTGCCCACGCCTTCTCCCCAGCCTGACAAGAACATTTGCTTGCCAAGAGTTTGCAGCTTTCTGCATCTTTCTGGTCTATGTTGTTTTCCCGTTGCTGCCGAAGAATAAGGGTGGGTCCAGATCGCTCTCAGATTCAATTCTCCCACTCTGGAGGCTTTCGCTCAAGTGCTGAGGAGGAGGCAAAAGTTTTCCCCTGGGCTTAAGGAGCAGGTCCCGCTCACAGCTGCCAAATGGATATTAACACGGTTCTGGCCATTGGGCTAAAATAGGTGGCATGGCGTCTGGGGGAATGAGGAAAAGAACAAAAGAAAAGCAGAAAGTGGAGAAACAGAATTAAAAGCAACAAGGCTGTATGTAGTATTTCTTGTAGAACTAAAATTTTCTCCAGCTATTTATCAAAAGTGATGTGACACACTTTGGCAGAACTCCTAAATCCCTAAACCTGTTTATATAAGTGCTTTCGGACTATCCCCACATTCTTTTCAAAACACACACACACACACACACACACACAC
>PVKN010012875.1:0-20389 GCA_004027915.1 Capromys pilorides
GAAAACAATATACATTTTATCAAATATTGAAATGCACTTACTATTGTGTTTTGAAAATGTCACATTGTTATTTCTTATTAAAAGTAATAAAAAACAGGTACTACAAAAAAAGATGTATTGAGAAAAACCAGGCTTTTTTAAAAACATGTTTGTCATTACCAAAAAGAGATGTCTTTAGATAAAAATAATAAGAATCCTGTGCTGCATAGATAATGCAGATAGTTCTAGTTATCTGTTCAATGGGCAAATAGTAAGCACTTAAGGTCTTGAATTCCAATCTTTTGTTCGTTTTTTATTGCTGAAATTTCCTATTCATTTCTTTCTTGCTGGATTTTTTTTTTTTTTTGGTGGAACTGGGAATTGAACTCAGGCCTTTGCACTTGCTAAGCAAGTACTTAGTCTACTGAGCTATCTCCCCAGCCCCTCTCTTGCTGGATTTCTAAACTGGTGTCCAAAGCAAGAGAATCGGTGTGAATTCGAGACCAACCTGGGCTACAAAAATGAACTCAAGGCCAGCCTGAGGTGCATAGTGAAGCCCTGTCTCAAAAATACTAACTAACTAATTAACTAACTAACTAACTAAATAAATAAATAAATAAACAAACCAGATGATGGTAAAAAAAAAAAAAAGACAGAAAGTCAGATGCAGGAAATGGTTTCAGAAAATTGAGAAAGTTAAAATCAGCATCAAATATGGCAAGAATTAGTAAATTTAAAGATTACATAACTTTTATATAAACAAGAAGCAGTTGTCTACAACCTAAAAAAATATGCAGCATAGTTTATGAGAGTAAGACTCCAGGAAGTGGCACAGCAGAAGTAAATCATATTAAAGGGAATGTAGGTAAGCTACCATGAGTTTTGTCCTTAGTGAAGTGTTGCTTTGAGAGGAAATTACAAGGTCAATCAAAACATATGGGGAATGTTTAAGTTTTAAAATATAAATTATTATTGTAAAAAACATTGTCATCCATCCCCCTGAAAATAATTCCTCATATTTGAACCCTGTTATCCCTTCATACTCGCCACTCTGAAGGACTTCTGAAAGTCCTCTTTTGTAAGTGCTTTCATGAGGTAAGATAAAATACAATGAATGCTACTGTGGAGTGCCAGGTAACTCAAAGGCAGGCTTATCAAACATTCCTGTGTGCTCTCCTTCACCTTATTCACCAGATCGGGCACCATGTCATTTCTGGCCATTTTCCAAAGTCAAAATGACTGTAAGATACAAAGGTTATGAATCTATTCAGGATACCAAGTTATCCATGAAAGCCAACTGAATGCACCCAAAAGCATTCAGTCTGGGTGAATTCTTCCCTATCATTGACTCAAGATCCTTCTCAGCACTTTGCCCAATGCCCTGTGAATTATGTGGGTTTTAGTTTGTTGCATTTGGAATTGACACCGTTTTACCTCTGGTCTTGCTTATTTTCCTCTCATCCACATGTTGGCTCATGCTCTACTGAGTACTAAGGAGGGGGGGGTACCATCTGAAGAACTTCAGGTCCAGGGTCTCCCCTACCTCCTTGGTCTTCAAAGACTCTAAACTCCATCTCCTCAGCTCCTGGAGTCTTCCAGGCTCTAGCCATGTTCTCCTTCGTGGAACCATCCAGGCACTCTCTCGAGGCACCAAGTCAGGGAATTGTTACTGCCCCCCTCACTTATTTGCTATTTGTAGAAACATAGGTCCTTTGTTGACTGATTCCCAGTGTCATGAGAACCATTGTTTCTTATCTTTTGCTTGGCATTTTAGGTTTTTTTTTGTTTTGTTTTGTTTTTTTCCTCAGAAAAGTGTAAACAAGATCTCCTCTACTCCATCTTGGCAATGAGTGGAATTCCCTACTAAATTTCAGGGCATAGGTCTCATAACTACAGTTTTATTTTTAGCCTAAACTCAAAACCCAACAGAGTTTGACATCTAATTCTAATACTTATACACTTACTTCCTTGAACCTTTTAGATTTCATTTTCTCCTACAACTTTAAAATGGAAGATTTGCATTTCATCTCCAAGCATCTTGCTGATAATCGCTACTTTGCTGATTTTCACTTGTGGTAGGGCTGTCTGGAAAGTAACCTCCATGATAAATGAAGGACCGTTGTATATATGAAATATAATATGTAATATTATATGTAATGTATTGTAAAATGAAGATATAAGATGAAGAAATCATGTTTTCATACTTCTTGTAGCTCACATTTAGGATGTATAAGCAGAAAATGTAAATTAGAACCAATAAATAAAATATTGTTATGGTTTGTGTATAGGTGTCCCCCCAAAGCCTCATGCAGTCATGGGGTGGCTTCTGGAATTCATAACTGATTATTGTGGAAATGGGTGCTGCCCTTCTCCTGGGGCAGGTGATTTGCATTTCATTGCAAGGTAGGAAGAGAAGTTAGCTGCTTGAGCAGCTGCTAGCTCTCTCCCAGTGCTCTTGCTCTTGCCCGCAGTCATGCAAGGCTGCCCTCTCCCATGTGCCACTCTGCCTTGCAGCCAGCTGAAACCTCCAGTAACTGTGAGCTAAATAAACCTTTCCTTCCCTCATTTTGAGTGTCAGGTGTTTCTCTCAGCAATGAGAGAAGAGTAACTAAGACAAATATACAAGGTTTAACAAGTACTAACTAGAAATAAGGAATGGGAAACAAAGTGATTGAATTTTTGATCAAGTGGTGAAGAAAACCCGCAACTGGTAGGTGCCACTTGAGCAAAAATCTGAAGTAGGTAAGAGAATGACCCATGCAGACACCAGGGAGAAGAGTAGTTCAAGGAGAGGGATCAATAAGTGCAAATGTCCTCAGGGAAAATCTATGATGTCATGCAAGAGAAGTAAGCACAAGAGGATCAGTCAAAAATGAGGGCAGAGAAGAAAAAAAAAACAGTTAAAAAAAGAAAGAAAACTTGTTAACATGTGGGAGGGAGTAACCGATTGCAGTGTCCTCCTTGAATAAAAAGTAGGACATTGGCTGTAGTGTACAAGGAGACAATCTCAGCTGGAAGAATGGATAGTGTATCCATAATAACAGAAAGAAGCCATAATATGATGAGTATCTGGATCTTGTTATCTAATGATATTAACTTCTGAAAAATTTCTTCTGAGTGTCTCTATTTTTGAATGAAATAGCAAGCAAGACAATCTTCTGAGTGTAAGCATGGTAAAAAAAAGAAAGATGCTAGAGGGCTGGCCAGATAGCTCAGTGGATTAAAGCCCCTGTTTTGGCAGATGCAGGGACCAGGGTTTGATTCCCAGCATGCCATGCCAGACCTGCCCCAGAGACACACTGAGACTGGGTGTGGTGGCATATGCCTGTAATCCCAGCGCTTGCAAGGCTGAAGACAGGAGGATCACTACAAGACTGATCTGTGTAGTGAGATCCTGTAGCCCCAGTACTAAATACATAACAACAACATTAATAACAACAAACAAAATGCTAGAGTTGGAGGAAATGGAAAAGGTTATGTAATAGTTGGCTAGGAGTATGGGAGAATGAATTGACAAGAGACATGTATTATGATCAGAAGTGGCAGGAAGGGCTCATTTGAAATTTGTTGCCATGATTACGCAGTGAAATAATTCTCCAGACTTGTTTTTTTTTTTTTTTTTCTCTAATCAGTTTCCTCCAGGTTTCAAGCTTCATACAATTAATATAGGGTTTTCACCATCTTTGGAAGCAGAAAACTACACACTGACCACTAGTCCTACTAGTTGTACACTCCCAACGCTGAGTAGTCTGAAGAAGTGGCCTCGTGAAGGAAGGACTCTCTGTGGGCCACTCATCTGCTTTCCCAAAAGAGAGATACATATTCCTGACAAACCACATTCCTTATTGCTAAGAGAAGTGCAGGAAAGCTGCAGGGTATTTATTCCCTAGCTTCCTTGACTCCATGAGAGAGTTGTTGAGTCATACTGGGCCTGGATCCTCATGTCTTCCTCATTGGCCCTCCATTGGATAATCAACGAAGGATAGATCAACAGGATATCTTTGCCACGATACAAACAAGGTATCTCTTTTGGAATCTGTCTACTTCTAAAGGAGATTCCCTTCCTGTCTGTTTGTTCCACTTTCTCAAATGCATAGTATATGTAGATTGCAGTGGAGTAGACACAAAGATTTTTTTGGAGAACAGTTTTGATCAAGATGCAGGTGGCTGGAGAGGTAACATTGAATAAGATCTCAAATGTAAGCTGTGTTCTCCCAGTTGGGTTATGAGTGTATGGTTTTGATTTCCACTTGCTAGAACCCTGGCTCAACCTCTCAGTTGGTTCTAACCTCAGAGAGAAAGCACAGAAATATTTTAATTCCCTCAATCTCCAACACAAGGGTACTTACCCTGCTCAAAAAAAAAATTGATCATTGAAACTGAAGAGAAATAGGAACCATATAATGTGAAGCTATGTAGACAAATGGTAAAGTCACAACTACAAATCTGCTTGAAAAGAAACACCGTGGGTGTTCATTAACTATATGTTCAATGTGTTTTGTACAGAAGTAAAGAAAATATTCCAGACAGACCATAGTCTTAATACAAGCTTCAATTTGCCTAGGAACAAATATGTTATAGTTTTTTTTACTTCATTGCTTAAAATTTTATTCCAAATAAAAAATATATAGCATTTTTCTATAGCTGTTTTATAAAGAAATATGTAGAGTCATAATTAGAGACACCGACCCCAAGGGCCCTAGTAATAATAGTGGCTGTAGCGCTAGTGCAAATCCTGCTAAGCCCTAATATTGACTGACTCCTTGTTTTATGGTACAGACCAGTCTCAGTGTTTCATTTGCACTATGTCAACTAATCTGCACACCATATTAGGCAAGTACTCAAATAAATTCATTGAACTTGACTAAGACCACACAGTAACACAGCTGAGCAGAACTTGCTAGATTGGGAGTCAGGTACGAGAGCCTGCCTTTCTAGCAATTAAATACTACTGTTCAGTAGTCAGTAATTGAGCATGCAATATGTCCTTCATAGTTATAGCAAGGGCACTCAAGTATATATGAAAGAGACTCACTGAAGTCTATGCAAACAGTCTGATTTTTATGGAATTCATAATCTGCTCTAGCAATAGGAATATACATTCCACAGAGAATGAGTCAATGTGCATATATGGGTTTATATTCAGTTTGTGTTTCTGGATTGGTTTAGCACGGAAAGAGAATTTTTTGATATGGTTTTAAGGAGATTCTGTTTTCTTACCTTTACACAACAATGTGATTCCTAGTCTTTCTAATTTATAAAACTGTAGCAATTGAGATGGCACCTCCTGATCTTACAGCTCTGCTCAGCTGAATGGAGGCATGCAGCACCCGTACTTGGGAAAGTATATTGAGAGAGAAATCTTGCCAATGCTACTAGGTCCACGGCTAGAGGCTTCCAGAAGATAAGCACTACTCTGGGCCCTGTCAGCTGTGAATGGAAGGAGCCTCACTGGGCATCTCCAGAGCTTGCATGTGGAGGTGTCCTAGTCACGCACATTTTAAACCCTGCACAGATTGCAATTTGTGTCTCCAGAAGAAAGAGAGAAAGAAATAAAGGAGAAGAAGAGAAAACCAGTCATTTCTGACTACTGGTGCTGTGCTAGATGCTTTCTTTTATGCTGTCTCATTGAGTTACATAGGCTTCATGCCCACTGAAAAAGTTAGGAAACAGGTTGGGGAGTAGCTTGGCAGCATAAGTTCTTGTCTGGCAAGAAGAAAGAAATGGAAAGTGATGCTGAAAGATGCTAGTTGATTTCATCAGAGTCCCACAGACACCAAATCACAGAGCTATGAATGAACTCTATTTCAGAGCTTGTATGCCCTCAATACTTTCAAGATGACTAAGTCCTCAGTATGTTCAATCCCCTTACTTTCAAAGTGCAGAAATTGAGGCCCAGAGACTGACTCACCTTGCCCAAGGTTTCTGGATTCACTTAGTATAGGAAACAAAGGTCCCCTTGCCAGTCTCAGCAGGGTCCTGAAAAATAAGAAATTTTGTTGTGCCCTTCAGAGGATGCACACCAGCCTCCTTGGGAACTGAGATGTGGTTGAAATGACAGGACATGTCTGGATGCCCTTTGGAAATAGTTTTCCATGGCATCGTGGAGAATACTTTCCATGTGTGACTCACAGAGCAGTACTTTTTTCCCTCACTTTTTGAAAAGAAAAAGACACTGTGCTACTCACGGCAAGTTTTAACTACAGAGTCCTACTTAAACTGGGTTCTCAACTTTTAGGCAGCTATAAAAGACTGGGGCATGAAAGTTGAAGTTGGTCTTTATTCCCAGGCGGGGAGACACAGCTTGTAAAAATTGAAGAATGCTCCTTTCTTGATCCTCACCCCACTCCAAAGCAAGACACTTCTTGCCAACCACTGGCATGGACCTTACTGGACCATTATTTAGGACTTCTCGAATCTAGGACAATGATTCTTTGATTCTAAACCACAAGATCTTTTTTTTTACAGTACTGGAGATCGAACTCCGGATCTTTCACTTAGCAGGCAGGGCTTATGCCATTGAGCTATACCTCCTTGGCCCCTAAACTATAAGATCTTTAGTGTCCTGGTGACAAACCCAGTGGATCCAAGTACTTTTCTATTACATAGAAATATTGACTTTGGAACAGCTTTGAAGCCTAAAATATGTTTAACAAGTGCCACTTAGTTGGCAGGATCTTTGGTGGTAGGCTCAAATTCCATCACAGTGAATATCCCAGATGGGTCTCTAGCCTCCAGAATCATTCACATAACACACTCAGCACCACTACACTCTGAGATGTGTCCCTGCTTGGGAGGATGATGGAGCTGAACTGAGTGGTACCCATGGCACAGAGAAAATTACTGTTGTGATGAACACATAAGATCACTCAGGCTGGAATGGTTGTGGGTAGCGGGGATCCAGCGGCCAGCTCAGAAAGGTAAGAAGAAATAGCAGCTAGAGGCCATGTTGGCAAAACAAGAGGAAGGCTCTATGGAGAGACTCATTAGGAGAGGCAGAAGAAGAAGCCTTAGAAGGACAGAGCCATGCAATTGATTTTAGCTGCCTGGCTAATAAGCAACCTTGACCCTCGAGGTTATGACTAGGGGTGGTCCATAAAGATAAGGTGAGGCATTTTTCAATGAAAGAGAGGGAGCAGCCTGCAAGCATGAGCGACCTTGCTATCCTGATGCTTGCCATATTGAGCATGGTTTACGTTGCCACAAGCCTGATTTTGAGCCTCAAACTGTCGCCACTGGAGGGATCATTATAATTTCAAGGAACAGCGCTTTGGAAACTCATGCTCCCTTTTTTTCCTTTTTTTCTGTAATTTTTAGGGAAGGGTCTACAGGGTGTTCAGGGTCTCACTACTAGATAGGACTTGTAGTGATCCACCTGGTTACAGCCTCCCAAGAGCTGGGATTTCAGGTGCGTGCCACCACACTCAGTCTCGATTGCTCTCTCAGCACCTGCCCCCGAAGAGCAGGCCTGGGAATCAAGCCCCCGGCCACTGCACCAGGTGCTTTAATCTGCTGAGCTATTTGACCAACCCTCTGTTTTCCTTAAAAATTAACTCTTCACATCATCCTGAAATGAAAAACAGAAGTGATTCAATCTCCTTATAAAATATAAACAAAAATTTTAAAAAATTAAAAATAATGCCATGTGATATAAAAGAAGACAAAAAAGGAGAGTGACTAGTATAAAATTATATTTATTTCAGTATGTAAAGGCATGGCAAAACTATACATGAAGACCTGCATGCCCAAAGAAATTACCTAACCTGCTTCTAGAGGGCAGTACTACTCTCCTTAAGAATCACAGCTCTAGAAAGAACTTAATTATCACTTTGACAGGTTGCATCTCAAAGAAAAGAAGACTCAAAGCACACGGCCTTTCCTGCGCTGAAGCATCGCTGCCCTCAGTGGTGGCCATGGAGGTGCAATCAGAAATGCTCAGGAGCTCTCATCTTGGTGATCGGAAGGTCAGGCTTCAGGGCAGTTTTCCCTAATGTATTACCTAGGGATTAAAAGCAAGGGTCTTAGAGTTTAATCAGTGTTTTTGGGGCTGTTACTTTGTTTTGTTTTCTTTTGTCTTTCAAGACAGGGTCATGTTATGTATGAGGCTCAGGCTGGCCTTGAACTCACTGTGTAGCCCAGGCTGGCCTTGGACCCACGTTGATCATCCTGCCTCAGCCTTTCAAGTACTGGGATTACAGCCATGTCCCACCATTCCCTCTGGGCTTGGGATATAAAATGCCGAAATTTGCTCTGTGCCACTCAGCAGCTGTTTGACCATGTGACTGAAGATAAGGCCATAGTTACTCTGTAGGATTACAGTAATGCACGGAAGAGGCCTGATGCTTATTAAAGCCCGATAAATGGTAGTTACCTCTATTAGTATTTCTGGCACACAGCCAATTCCTAATTCAGCTGTCACTACTCCCCTGACGCTTTGTTCTTTCTTTCTGTCTGTTGAATAAATTCTGAATGGTGAGACTGGAAAGCATATGATGCTCCCCTTTGAGTGCATTTCTCAGCGCCCCCAAACCAACGACAGCAAAGAGACCAGGGCCCTCTGTTGTCTCCTTCATTCAACTGAGTTCGTGCTAAACCCTGATGTTGAAATAGCCTTTGTCTTTCCTCCTTTACTTACATATTTAATGTTGCTACGCTGAGAATTTACCACAGGAGGCCCATGTTTCCTTATGCAAATAAAATCCATAGTGTCCTATCCTTCTTATTGCAGAGTTCCCAAAATAGAAAATTGGGTTTGGCCCCCATTGTGACCCTTGTCTCAGTAATTTGAAGAAGCTCTGTGGTTCCTTGCAACAATAATGAGCCTCTGCTTTGGGGCTTAGCCAGCCTGCACGCCTGCCAGGCACACACTCAGCTGTCTGGATTCTCGAAACAATAGGGCTGAGGGGCACACTTAGCTATAGAGTATGCAGGGACCATGGGCCTTGGTAAACAGCTGACTCCACTTGGAGCACGGCTCTCACCCCGCTGTTGAGACACCTGAACACACAGTCATTTCTTTTCCAACCTTTGTGCCCCTCAAGAGAAAGCACATTTCCTCAACAATTAATGTAAACACAGGGTCTGGGAAAGTGATAATAAGGAGATGCAGTGAGGTGGAGGTCTATGTCTTATCCTCTCCATGTTTTGCTGAGGTTAGATCCCTGAGTAAATATCGTATCTATCCACATGAATACCCCCTACGGGCCAAAGAGATTAAAAACACTTTTTTTTCCATCATGATTTCTCAAGTTTCTTTTTCACAACTCTAAGAATATCACACTACTAGTAGCCCTTGAGGTATCTGCCAGCTTCCTGCTGGGGTCTGCTTCGTGATGTTTCAATTTCAATCACAGCACAACATGGGGGGCGTGCAAAAGTACACACTGATGCTCCCACACTAATGCACGCAACCCCTGTGTAGAGGCATAGTTATCATGCACCTTTTGTAAACCCTTAAGAACACTCAGACAAAAGAACCCGAAAAATCAAGCTTTTTTTTAACATTTGAAATATGCAATTGTCATTACTAGAACTTCATAAGCTTGCAATAGTACATATATTTGCATTGAACATTCTTGAATATAATGTACTGATATATAACTCTCCTGTAAATTAGTCCCAAATCTTAGAGCTTGTCACTGCATGGGGAAATGTTTAAAAACAGAGTATTAGGGGATGGAGAGATGGCTTAGTGGTCTAAGCACCTGCCTGGCAAGCACAAGGACCCAGGATTGGTTCCTGGTATCACATGCTGTACCATCCCTAAGATCCATGCCAGCCACTAGAACCTGGTGTAGTGGTGCACACCTATAGTCCTTGCATTGGAGAAGCTAAGACACGAGGATCTCTATGAGTCCAAGCTGCTAGCAAGATCTTCTGCCAAATAACTAATGAAATAATTAATTCTGAAAAACCCCAGACAATTAAATTTAATGTCAATTACCCTTGAGAGATTAGGGTAACACAGTGAAGTCAAGACCCCAGGAGGTTTGTCAATGTCAGGGTCAAAACAGGAATATTGAAAAAGAAGATGATACAATAGCAGGAAGTGGAAAAACAGGCTCCTTTAAATCTACTCAAGTCACAGAACAGCACATGCCACTTTGGACTGCACATTCCAATCTCTAATCAGATTGTTTTTCATGCTGTCTTCAACACTCCCTGAAGTCACTGAACTGGTTCTTGGCCCTCCCTGCAGCATCTAATCACTTAGGACTTCCTATTTCCTTTGAATCATGACCACATGGTTTGGTTACAACAGGTCACACTCTGTGGTCAACTAATTTAATGGCACTCTCCTGGCTACCTTGTGCTCTCTTCCATTTATGAGTTTCAGCTAAGCTTATTCTAGTGATTCAAATTCTTGGCTTTGAGAAGCAGAAATTCAGCCTGAGGATGAAGGGTTAGGCTTTGTAGACCAACATTATTGGACAAGAAAGACTTTTGCCAGCTGTATGACTTGTGTCAAGTAATACTTACCTGCTCCAATCCTCAGTTTCCTTTTTAAAAAAATAGAGATCACAGTATCACTGAGATTGCAAGATTGTTGCAAGGTTACTAATATGACCCATATGAAGTGCATGGGCAAGCACAGGCATTTGGTAAATACTGGCTGCCATCACTACCAGCAGCAGCATCTCTGATTCCAACATGATTAGACTGTCCAGATGACCTTCACATGGACAAAAACTCTTTCTGCCTAACTCTTGAACATTCCATTTCTATTTCACTTGCTATTCTATGTCTCCAGTCTTCCATGTTTATATATTTAATTCCCGAAACTTCCTGGAGTAACACATCCACCCAATGGCTGAACAGAACTGTGAAAAGCAAAGGTCTGACCTCTTGGAAGACAGTCAGGCATTGCCTCTTAATAAGAGCCAAAGAAGTGGAAGACTACCTTCAAGGGTGGGGAGCTGCTAAGGAGGAGTCATTCAATACTGGATGGAAGAACCATGGAACTACATGCCACACCTGTGTGTATAATGAAAATTATTGATTTAGACTTCCAGGAGGCAAATCATAACATTAACCAACTTTTTATTTCTTCCTGCCATCTCCCACCCACATGGAAGAAGAGCATAGTAGTGGAGTTGTGTCCAGGACACTGGAGAGGTTCTAGGAGCTCAAGACTCTCCCTCTCCTTGATCTTGTGGCTCTCTGGACAGTCTCTTGTTTCCATGAGGTTGGACCAGTATCAGCTGTTTATTTGCCTCTTTCTTCTCATTCTCTTTCCTTTGGCTTGACACTTTCTATGAGATAAGAAAGAAAGTATGGCTGTAGAAAGATTGGGTCTAGTAGTTCTAGTGTAGAAGAAAAGTCATGTTTTGATTCTCTGAAACTGTCTTTTCTTTCTGTTCCTAAGTCCATTCTCATCTTTAGACCTTACTATTCTGTTAGCAAGGAAAATATGCCAATGGGAAGCAGATTAAAAAATTTAGGCAAGACTGAAAGAGCAAGACTGAGAATCAGATGTCAGCACAAACTTATCCCAGAAGCACTTCATCCATGGAACAAAAGCTCCTTTGAGCTTCTCTTGCTATAGCAGGCATTAGGAGAGCTCCACTCATCTCTTTGACTTTCTCATGTTTTCAGGCCAACTTCATCACTGCTTTGGGGTGCTTTTCCTGGAACTGCAAAACTGTGAGCCATCAACATGTACAGCAATCTACAAATACCAGTGAACTAGCACTCCCCCAGAGCTGTGCAGTGTGGCTCCTGAATCCATGCATAGATGAGTGTTTCACACTATTTCCCAGGGTTTCTAGTGTGATGCTCAGTCTTGAAGTGGGGTAGCTTGCTTGATATCACCCCAACACTATCTTGACTGGCAGCCTTCACTTCCTTTATGACTACTCCACTCTCTTAAAAGTATTACCTATGGTTTCCAGACAAACCACTTTCATGTGAATCCCTAAGGATTGCTTCCTGAAGAACCCAAGCTAAGACTCCCTGATTATCTTGCAGTTCATTGACAAGAGCCCTGAACGCAAGATCATTTCCAGAATGTTTTTGTTATTCTTACAATAATATGTATAATAAAATTTTGGTTCTTAAATCATAAGATACTATAGACTTAGACCAGTGAGATACAAAGAGAGTAACAGATTGAAGAATCACATGACAGATAGATTGGCATTAGTGGCACATACTTCAATATTTTTCTATTTAGAATATGTATGTTCTAAACGTAAAAGAAGTGAGGCATGATGGCGCACACCTGTAATCCCATTGCTTGGGAGCCCAAGGCAGGAGGATCACTGCAAATTTGAGACCAGCCTGGACTACAGAGTGAGCTCAAGGTCAGCCTGAACTGCATAGTGAGACCCTGTCTCAAAAAGATAGATAAATAGGTAGGTAGATAGATAGATAGATAGATAGATAGATAGATAGATAGATAGATAGATAGATCTAAAAGAAAATCTCTATTTTATTATGAAGTAATAATGTTACAATAAAAGAACATTTTCACTAATGAATGAGTTAGAGGGGTTAGGAACAGCTACTCCTATTCTTTGAAAACTGTAAACTTCAACTGCTTAACCCAAATGAGTAGTCAAGTGCATGCCAACATTTGTTTGAAAAGTTGTTTGGAAATAGTTTAGGTTAAAGATTTCTGGAGTGCACTAAATACATTTTTCAAAATCAAGGATAAGCTTTCGAAACAAGCTGAACAAATTTCATTAGAAATGAAGAACAAAGATTTCTGAAACAGCAGAACATGCGCAGAAAGAAAGTATACACAGTGTACTATCCACTTTAACAAATGATGAATGAGAAAATGAATAACCAAGATAAAATCTTCCCTCTGAGCACTTAAGTATAGAAAATTTGCTAGATACTTATATATGCTTTCTGACTTCATCTACACATTATGTTGAAAAGATAACTTTTTATTCTCTTTTTATACTTGAAGAAACTATAGCAAACATAGGTTAAGTTTTTCCAGGCTTGCACAGCTGCTAAAATAGGATTCAAAATCACATCTTCCTGACTCTTAGGCTTCTATGTTTTCTAAATTCTTACGACTTTTATTGATGCACTGTGTATTTCTTTTTATTTGGCCTTATTACTGTCAATAAAGATGAATTTTAAATGTAGGATTAAGTGTGATTTAATGTTACTAATAACTATGCAAATAAATTTAGTCCTGAGGAGAAAAACTTCACAGGTCATACATCTGATCTAGAATTAAAATGTAATAAAATTAATTAAAATAATGAAATCCAGTTGTTATATTCACCATGGGTCAACAATGTGGCATATGACAAATCACATCTATAGATCCCATTAAACCTGCTCTTTTGACCAAATCAGATCTAGCATAGTTTGCTCTCTCGATACAGCACTTGAATTTCCACTAGTCACTTTCCTGATTCAAAATGTCTTTCAAGTAACACTCTCACACAAGAACTGAAATAAGTTATTGGACCTAATCCCCAAATTCTTTTCAAACTGCTTTCCATGCCCAAGACTCTCCGTTAAGCTGGTGAGGTGATCAGCACAATCACCAATTCTTTCTCCCTTCTTTAGTCAGTGGTGAGAAGCTCTTTTCTTGAATCCCTCTCCACTTTCCAGCCTGAAGTAATTCTTAAGGTGTTCTGCTCCTGTGTCTGGTAGCTTGCTTCCTATAGGTTTCCATGCCTTTCTCCGTTCTGAGTGCTGATGATAGTTCCTCCATTCCCTTCAGAAGTGCTCCTTACTTTCCTGCCCTTTGCCTTTGGACTAGTATTGTGTTGGTCTGGAATGTCCCCTTCCTCGTGTCTGGGATTCTACCTGATTCTTATCTCACATTCACGAAGCTTCCCTCAAGCAAGTGCAGAGGCAATTTTACCCTTTCTCCCATCCCCCCTCTTCAGACCAACTGAGAGTACTTATTTCAGGCTTCTGGGGTCCCAAACTTTGACTTAGCCCAGTATGACGCCGATAAAGACAGAGAGCCCTGAGAGCTTGCCCTCTGTCAGTGCATGTCAGATGGAGCCTGGGTCCCAGCATGTGCCTGCAGATATCGAATCCCTTTGCTCATCTTTCTTTTTGTTTACTTTCTTTGAACACAGCACCATTCCACCAAACAATTTCAGACAGCATGGGAAGAATCCTGTCCTCACTAGTTCATGAGTGATATAGGAAGTCAGACCTGAAAATAGGATTTCGGCCTTTTCTGAGGTTAAGCTGCCTGTTGAAACATGAAACTTCATGACACACCCCACAGAAGCACAGGACCTGGACACGAGGTGAGTATTGACATGGCCTGTGCACCTCTGGGAGGATGATTCTATTTATAAGAGGACTAAACTCAGTCAGAGTCCTGTTGACTTCATCAAGGAGAGTAGTGCTGTGGTGTATTGTAATGAGGGTCCTGCTAGATCTGTGACAATTTAGAAAATCCACTTGGCCTGAACCATGCCAGCTCTCAACATACATGACAAACAATTTTCACACTTTCTTCTTTGTCTTCAGGAAACTGAGCATGCTGTATATACACTTCTGGGATACAAAAAGCAAAGTGCCTATGTGTTAGCCTGAGGTACATTTTCACCCTCAGTTGAAGGAAGATAAGTCCGAGACCCCCTTCTTGCCACAATCACACCTTCAGCTGGAAATGAGAGCTCCAGGTGGTTGGATCCCTAACTCCTCCTGCTAATAGGCTACCTAGCCTGGCA
The DNA here is from genome assembly GCA_004027915.1 of Capromys pilorides. Lineage (NCBI taxonomy): Eukaryota > Metazoa > Chordata > Mammalia > Rodentia > Capromyidae > Capromys > Capromys pilorides. The sequence continues at coordinate 14,643 of PVKN010012875.1, forward strand.
CAGGGGTGCTTTCCTATTATTGTGCCCTTGCAGGATTACAAGTCATCACTTGCCTGAATGCTATTGTCTTGTTCTGCCCATCATCTCCTACCCTCCTCACCTACTCTTCATCCTCTGGAGAACTCACCATAGTCTGTATTTTCACCATTCCTATGGAAAATGATTAGAGCTCATAGGCAATGGATGCTTTCAGCCTTATAAAAACACTCCCACAAGTAAAAACATGGCCTGTTGATTTCATTTGTTTCCAGTATGTTGGCATTTATTTAATACAGTCAAATGCCATTTGTTAATGTTGCATTACTCTATTGATTCAAAACTCCAGGGGGCCATGTTTCTTAAAATAACCATTCACAAGGTAAAGAACAACTCAAATTGGATTATTTTGCTTAGCAAAGGTGTCAACTCTTCCCAGACATCAGTGAGATAACCTCTTCCATTTTAAGTACTGTTCTTAAGAAAGTTAAGATCCCTTTGAATAATCTGAGATGTGTGAAATAAGGTTAGTCACAGGATTTCCTGCCACCAGGGCTCACAAACAAACTTTCCTCACTTCCTCTTTTTTTAAGTTCAATTTAGGCTAACTGATCTCGTTGCTTTTGCTTTAGTGGTTAGAGTCTCCACCCTGTTACCAATGGTTAAGAGAGTTGACGGAGGAACCTCAAGTTTGCTCTGTCTCTCTTGCTCGCTCGCTCTCTCTCTCTCTCTCTCTGACACATGCTGTCTTCTGTCTCACTTTCTGTTTGTCTATGTCTTATCTCTGTCTGTCTCTTCTCTCCTGGCCACACACACCTACTTTCTTCAAAAGGACGGACATACTATCCACTATAAACTTAGAGAACTTAGTTTTCTCTAGTTTTTTTCACTCTCCTCTTTTTTAGGATCTGTCTGTTGGTATTTCCTTTTAATCACTGGAGTGAGAGTGATGAAGATTTTGGTTGGTTTACTTCACTTTCATACTGTAATCTGAGTTGAAACTACTCTGTTTGGCTCCTGTGTTCTTTGGTTCCTGGAGAAATAAGGCTTTGTTTTGTTTCAACCCTAGACAGAATCCACTTGACTCTAGTTTCAGCCTGCTCCTTCATCACCAACACAGCTGGTTCACTCACGGTACTCTGCTTTGGGAGTTTTCTTTCTTAGTTCCTGCCACAGCCCATGCCACAAATCTTGCTTTCTCCATGGACATTCACATACAGTTTGTCCTTTTCTAGTTGAGATGGTTCTGTCCAGGATACCTCATAGCCATGCACCTGGGATTCTCTTCAGATACTCCAGTTTTCTTCTTTTAGCACTCCAACCAGTGTCTGTCAGTTCCCAATCTCTTATCATAGCTTATCTTCTCTGCTAGGTTTCTTTAAGTGCTTTAATTAATTCTTCACAGTAGTCTACCAACTGAAGGTAGATATCACCTCCATTCACTGCTTTTGGTCTGGCTAAGGGAATCCTCTATCACAAACTAAACAATTTAAGAGCCAAGGGCTGATTTTTATGGTTCCTCATGTCCTACATAACACTGAGCACAGGCTTTTACACATAGCACTACATAAAGATGTGTTGACTCTGTTTCCTTCAAGAACATCCTCTGCATAGAATTTCACCACACACATCTGTGTCTTTTTAATGGGCAACATCTTTTATTTTATTCTCACTCTAATGAGCCTAAAGCTGTTTGCAGCAACTGTGTAATAAAGCACTGTGAATGAATGATAATGTGGAAGGCAAATTAATGCAGATCTTTCAAAATTGGATTCATTTCACAAATGATTATAAAAATTGGATTCAGATGCTACTCAGTTTTCCAAGCCAGAAACCTTGGGAGAAGTTTCATTCATTTCTCTCTTCCTATGATTTGCCCAACTGAAAACACTCAGTAAAAGCTGTTTATGTTACTACTCTTAACATTAAATACCCCTCTCATCCCCAACTCCGGTGCCCATATGTAGGTCTCTCTTGACTTTTCTTGGATAACTAAACTGTCAGCAACCTTCAACTACCTGGCTCCCTTGTACTTCATTCCATCAGCACCCCAGTGACAGAAGGCTTTTGAGAACACAGATGGACATGACATCACTTGCTGCAGGCTGCTGCATGCTAGTGAGCTAAACAGTTGTTACTTCTTGGTTTGGTAGAACTGTTGCCATAAACATTGATTTAAATCTTGCAAAATAGGTCATAAGTGTCAAGAAAACTGTATGGCGAATGTGGTAGGATGGTGAGAATGTGAGGAATTTAATGTGATTGGGAGACTAAAGTAGTCAGTATGACTAAATATTCCCTGTGTTGAACTGGGTGTGTTGGCACACGCCTATAATCCAGCCCTTGGGAGGCTGAGTCAGGAGGATCGATGTGAGTTCAAGACCAGTCTGGGCTACAAAACGGAGCTCAAGGCCAGCCTAAACTGCATAATGAGACCCAGGACCTTTCCCCATCTGTAAAAGCCCACTTTCTACTTTACTTTCATATCTCATTTATGTTGTTTTTGAATATCTCATATATAAGAGAAAACAGAAACTATTTAGCTTTCTTTATCAGATTTATGTCATTTAACATGATGGTCTTCAGGTCTATCCATTTCCTGCAATTGACATCATTAATTATTCTTTATGGCTAAATAATACTCCACTGTGTATCTATGCCACATTTTCTATGTCCCTTCATCTGTTGATGGACATCTAGGCTGTTTCTATAGTTCAGGTTTTAGAGATTAGACTGCTATAAACATAGGTTTACATGTATAATTACAGTATGCTTTCTTGAATTCATTAGGAAATATACCAAGAAGTGGTATACCTGGATCAAAGGGCATATCTAAGTTTATTATTTGAGGCCTCGCCATGGGGATTGTACTAGCTTATATTCCTACCAGCAGTGTAGGATGGTTTCTTCCATACCAACCTCTCCCACATAGTTTATTAGCATTCATTTTTTTTATTTTAAAGACAAAAGAGGTAAGCTATGAAATTGGCTTTCAAAACAGGTTAGCAGGACACTTACGACAATAATTGGTTGGGTATTGTTGTCTTTGTAGTTGTTATTAAGAGTAAAAGATGTCAGCACGATATCTTGTCTGAATGATATTGGAGCAAAGCATTATTTTCAATGAACTAAGAGCAGCTAGTTGTATAACTATCTTAATTATCATAAGTATATATTTTTGTTTGTTTTGTTTTGTTTTCCTCTTTCTTCTTTTCTAATTCCCCCCATCGCAGTTTGTCTTTCCTTTTGAGCAGTTTCTGTCCCACTCACAATATATATTATACGTTTTGTATCCTATTTTCTTGTTCAGTTTCTCACACTACAATACAATGTTTACACATAGAGGTCTGATGTATTCCATTTATGAATATGGTCTCAAGTTTCATGCACTTACCTACAAAAGTTTCAAGGTTATTCTTCTTTATACCTAAGTAGTACTCCATTATATTAAAAAGCACAACATTTTGTTCCATTTCTTGATTAATGGACACCAAATTTGTTTCTAAGATTTAGCTATTACCAGTTTTGCTGTTATAAACATGGTTGCACATATATTGCTGTGGTATGATGTTTTTGATTCTTTTGGAAAGACATCCAGAAGTGGAACAGCTGGGTTGAATGGGACCTGTAATCCCAGTTTTCTAAGGAATCTCCACACTGATTTCCACAGTGGTTGCACCAGTCTTCACTCTCACCAACAGTAAACAAAGGTTCATTTTTCCACAGAGCCCCTCCTGCATTAGTTATTTGTTGATTTTTTTGATGATAGCCAAAAAATCATCCCTTGCTGAGGTGAGATGGAATCTCAATGTTGTTTCAATTTACCTCTTTCAAATAACCAACGATATTGAAAATTTTTCATATATTTATTTGCCTTTTGCATTTTTTCATCTGAGAAGGGAGTGTTCATCTCAGATTATTATTTTGGGATTGGGTCTTTGTATTTGAGGGCTTTGAGTTTTTCAGTTCTTCATATGTTCTAGACAGAAGTCCTTTGCCTGTGAGGCAACCAGCTATAATTATTTTCCCATTATGTGGGTTGTAATTTTAATCTGTTGGTGATTTCTTTTGTGTTGCAAAAGCTTTTTAGTAAGATCAAATCCCAGTTGTTGCTTCTTCCTTTTACTTCCCTTATAGTCTCGGTTTTGTTCAAGAAGTCTCTGTCTACACCTATGTTTTCAAGTTTTCTCCCTAATTCCTCTTCAGTAAATTTAGTGTTTCTATTTTAATATTGAGATTTTTTATTCATTTTTACTTTAGTTTACTTCATGGTAACAGATATTGGTGCAGTTTTATTCTTCAGCATGTGGAAAGCCAGTTTTTCCAGCACCATTTATTAAAGAGGCTATATTTCTTCCAGTGAACATGTTTGTTTCCTTTGCCATAGATGATGTCGCTGAATGTTTGTAGTTCTGTCTGCATCTTCTTTTTTGTTCCACTGTTCCTCAGTGCTTGTTTTTTTTTTCCTATACCATATTGATTCTATTATAGTAGCTGTGGTGGATTGCCAACTCGTGGTCAACTTGTTACTCCTAGTTGAACAGATCTAGCATGGTGCTGGGTTTGGAAGGCCCACCTGAGGATTGTTGCCAGCAACATCAGAGGCAGAAATATGGATGCTGGTGTCATGCTTTGGGGTTTTTACAATGGGTAACAATATAATAGAAGACACATTTTATAATATTATTTTATAATGAACCACCCAAAGAATCATCTACGAAGAGTGCAGAAATCTTTCTACATACTAAATGACAAAGAATCTAGCTCAGAGTCTGTATCCCCCCAATAGTTTCCTGCATGAGTCCATATGAAGACCTAGAGCTAATAACAGTGCCTCCCACAAGTCCAACTGGAAGGCTAGAGCCCACGACAATGTCTCACGCAGGCCTGTTTCATGGATCTGAACTGGGAAGGTCCAAAAGTCAGGGGTGGAAGCTTGAGAGTCTATGCCAGTGACATAAAGTTCTGTGTTACCAGGTTCAGGTATCTGAACTGGAGCTAGGAAGCAATGCTCAAAGTGAGAACTGGAGCTCCTCCCAAAATACCATGGCAGTCCTCAGCAACAATGAGGTTGTAAGTTCCTCTGATGAGGAGGAAAGCTTAGTTCCCATCAGGAAAGCCAACTTGACAAGCTTCTCCAGGAGGGTGAACAGTTTACCATCTTCCCCTCTGGAGCTAGGAAGCGATGCTCCGGATGAGGACTAGAGCTCTCCTGAAATGAGCTGCAGCCATCCTTAGTGACAAGTAGGTCCTAAGCTCCTCCTCTGATGAGAACAACCAAGTTCACCAGGAAAGTCAGTGTGATAAAGTCCTCCAGCAGAACAGCCCAAGAGAACCAGCAGCTTCCAACAGTTCCAACAGCTTTTCCAAACAGCTTCCCTAACAGCCTCCCTACAGCTTCTCCCATTCTGCCTCTTATGCTGCTGGCAACAATCCTCAGGTGGGCCTTCCACACCCAGCACCATGCTAGTTTAATTCAGCTGGGTGTAACAAGTTGACCACCAGTTCGCTAAGCCATTAAAGCTGCATTCTTCTGTCTTTAGTGTGTGGACACATTTCCTGCACTGTCTTTATATATGATTTTTGGATCACAATTAGAAAATAATTTTATAAACTATGTGTCCTGTATTGTATTCTTCCAATTACAAAACCCCAAACCATGACAGTAGCCTTACAGTGTAAGTTAAGATCTGGGATTGTGGTGCCCCCGACTGCTTTTGTTACCCAGAATTGGTTTTGCTATTGTATTTCTCTGGTTCCAAATGAATATT
>PVKN010012876.1:0-20385 GCA_004027915.1 Capromys pilorides
AGGGAGGAACTTGCTTAAGGTATAAAATTCCTAAAAGTTAAAGTATAAAATTCCTATAGTGTGCAGTCTAAAAGTGTATAACCAATTTTCACAAACTGATTACTACATACAGTCAGTGTTTAGACTATTTCCCCACTGTTATATGCATGCAAGAATAACCCCTATTTAAACTTCTGACATCAAAAGTTAGTTTTTTCTGCTTTAACATCATATAAATGGAATATACAACATATGTCCTTTAGGATCTTGTTTTAGTCAACATTGTACTGTGAAATTGATCTATGTTACATGTTGGTAGTTCATTTTTTGGTTTTTCTTAGTTTCTTATTAATATATGTTTTCAGTGTATGCGGTTTATAATCATCTTGGGGAGGGGCTACCTGTACATAATGCAGCTAGATTCCTTTTTTTTTTTTTTCCTTCTTTTTTTGGTCTTTTTGACAGGGTCTAGCTATGCAGTTCAGGCTGACCTTGAGCTCACTTTTGTAGCCCAGACTGTTCTCGAACTTACATTGATCATCCTGCCTCAACCTCCCAAGTGCTGGGGTTACAGGTGTATGCCACTATGCCTGGGCTAGATTCCTTTTTATCCCCTTAGTCTTCCCTCCTATCTCCCTCCCTCCTTCTCTAAACTTCCTTCTCATATTTTCTTTTCTTTTTTAAACTTTTATTAGTACATGTTTGCAGTACATAATTAGTACATTCACTGTAAGGGATTGATACGTGTACATAACACATTTCAAATCATTTGTTCTCATTGGTATCTCATCATATATATACTACAATTTGTCTTTTACCATTTATGGACATTTAAATTGTTCAGATTTTAACTATTAGGTTAATTATAACGCCATTGTTACATAAATCTTTTTATTGAACTCTGTCTCTCTGTCTCTGTCTGTCTGTCTGTCTGTCTGTCTCTCTCTCTCTCTCTCTCTCTGTCTCACTCTTGCTGTCACTCTCTTACTCTCATTTTTGAGACAGGATCTCACTATGCAGTTCAGGCTGGCCTTGAGTTCACTTTGTAGCCCAGACTCACCTCAAATTTGCAGTAACCTTCTGCCTCAGCCTGGGCACCACCACAGTTGGCCGTAACTGCTTTCTCTTGAGTGTGAATCTAGGAGTGAAATTAATAGGCTAACAGATACACATGTGTTCTGCTTTCATAAATATTGTCAGATAGCTTGCCAAAATCATTGTACCAGTTTAACATTCCCACCAGCTCTTTGGGAGCTGCAACTGCCCCCCTTCTTCACCAGCATTCGTATGTCCTGCTTTTTGTATCTGTCCTCTCTCAGGTATGTGGTAGTATGACATTATAGTTTTTATTTTCTTTTCCCTAATAACCAATGAAAAGAACATTTTCTTATGTGCATTGGCCATTTGGATGTTCTTTTTCACCAAGTGTCTTTTCAAGTCTTTGTTCATTTTCCTGTTGTCTGGTATTTTTATTACGTGATTTATAGACATTCTTTATACAGTACGTTCTGTCAGATACACATGTTGGAATTCTCTTCCTATCTGCTTATATCCCTTCTTGATCCAACTTTTCAGAGGAGTTTGAAAATGACCAGAAATTTGAGGCTTCTTTAAAGCCATTTTGTGAAGGGAACTATTGTCCTCTTAAATACAAATGCCCTTATTATGGTATAAATGCTGTGTTATTTAAAAAGCTGTATTTCTACACAAAGACTTGTACATGAGTATTCATAGCAGCATTATTCATAGTGACCAAAAATGGAAACAACCAAGGTTCATCTCGGAGGAATAAATATAGTACAGTGATTACGAACCTAGGCATGGGTGTTATTGTTTTTCTTTGAAGATATAAATATGTTAATGCAGAGTTGTTTCTGCTAAACTAAAATCTCAGTATTCAGGTTTAAGTGCAGTGTTGGCACGTGCAAAAAATAAGCAGGCTTGGGGTTGCAACTAACAGATGACTTCACAGGGTATTTTAGAGATAGCAAAGGTCAGTTGCTCTAAGACACAGAAAGGCCAGCACAGTGGAAGGAAGGACTTTCTGAAAATTAATAGATCTTAGCAAAAAGCAGTCATTCTAAAAATAGTTTGAAGTTTTTTGCGGGGGGGGTTTGAGACAGTATCTCCTTATACAGTTTAGGCTGGCTTTGAACTTGCTATGTAGCTCAGACTAGCCTGGAATTTGTGATCCTCCTGCCTCAGCCTCCTAAGTGCCACCACGCCCAGCCTCACTAAAATAAAATTTTTGTCATTTGTGCCTGACTTCCCTTTGCTAAAATAATATAGTGAGCAGTCAGTAGACTTTTTCTACATACCTAGTTTTTACTCCAATGTCCCCTAAGATGGGTTATTGTCTCCTTTGCCACCTGTTTTGCCTAGACTCAGCAGTATTTTCAAGTAAATCATAGCCTTACTGTACAGAAAATGAGTTTTGCACTTGTTTAGTAGCAGACCTCAAAACGAATTGGCAAAGCTTTTAAAATGTTATTTTAAGAATGCTTGAGAAGGTGAAACACAGACTTGCATTCTGCATGCAGTTAGGGTCAGAACGTACAGGCAACATAGTCCGATTCTTTGCAGGGAAGCATGTGCCTTTGTGCTCTGTCAGCGGAGACCTTGGCAGGGCTTCCATGGCTACTGAAGTGCCCTCTGTGTGCTGGCATCTGAGCTCAGAGCGGGCAACACCGCCCGTGACCTGACCTCACTGTATTGATGCTGTTTGAAACGTCCATTGGTCGTTAAGGTTCTAAATGAGAAGAAACCTCAGGAGGTTGATAGTTTGGCAAAAGAAATTGAAATTCCAGAGAAAGAAACTAAAATAGTGAAGATAAACATTGTGAGAAATGTCAGGCCACAGCAGAAGCATTAGCAGCATTCACAGCTCTCATGGAGGGCAAAACCAATGAACTGCTAAAGAAAGTGCTGAAGAAAATAGCGAAAGAATCCCATGAATCTCTAGCTGTAGCTGCAGCTGAACTCAGGAGTCACTGAGGTAAAGCTAAACCTCAGCTGTATCCACAGTGCTGCTGTTAAGGAGCTTATGAGGGGAATCTGATCGCAGATAGGTGGGCTCACCCCTGGGGCGCACCCACGTGGAATGCTGCCGTGCGTCTGAGATTGGCCACAGCCAGCCTCCATGCAGATTTACACTGGGTGCTGGTACAGCGCAGGGATTGTTCAGGTACCTTCAGTAAAAAATTAAACAGTTACATTACACATTGTAGAGAGTAGTACTGCTGGTATTTCCCAGAATTAAGAAAAATTATTTCGGCTAATTAGACATGTTGCAAATGTTTACAGAAAGTCGGGGGATAAGAAGAGCCGTACTGGTGTAAAAATGTGTAATTGCTTTTATCACATTCTATAGAGATTTATTAGAATATTAATGATTGGATGAAAATACCATTGTCAAACTAAGTCTAAGATGTTTGACATTCAGAAAGACAGTGATGTTAAGCTCAATTACCTATGTTATAGAGTAATAGTATCACAAAGCTTCTCTGCTGGAGGGTTGAGAATGTAGATTAGACCAAAAATTGGAGAAAAAGAAGGGCTACGAGGATAGCCATCATTTTGGCTCTAGCCCTTCAAGGTCAGTGAGGACTCAGGACATAAGAGAACCTGTGCTGTAACATGCTATAACTCAGTGGTTTCCCAAATTTTCTGTTAAAGGAGATTAAGGGGCCTCAGAGGAAAGGGATAAATGAAGTATAGTGTGTCTAGGGAGAGTCACCTAGGGAGAAAACATTCTCTCAGGCTTTCACAGAGAGCAAACTGGTCAACAGTGGCCATGACTCGTCCCAATGGCTGACACTGACAACAGCTCTACAAAGCACTGTATGTGGTTCCAGAGTTAATACTGAGGAGATTTGACCTTGGAAAGTACAAAAGATGAAAGTTTTGTTATATAGGTTGTGCTTTAACTTGCCCTTGATCACCCAGCAGAAAAGCTTAATTGTGAGGCATAAAACGCAGAGCTAGATTAGTATGAGTTGTGAGAGGCTTAAATCAACAGCCTTCAACATTGCCAGTTTCACTGGTAACTCACTGCAGTTATGGAACATTGGACTATGTACACAACTACTTCCTCTTAGTTCAAAGAGAAGAAATTTTTTCTTTTTTTGCTTTCTTTCCTTACCAATATCAATTAGAAAATATATCACATATACGCCCTGTGCTCTGTATAACTACTGTGAGGACAACAATATTCAATGTGTCAATTATTGCAAATGTACTACTAATGTGTTTTGAAACTATCATATTGTTATCTCTTATTAAAAGTAATAAAAAAATATTTTAAGAAATACTAAAGCCATGCTTGGAATGCCTGTCATTCTGGGCTTTTAGATGTGTACTGCTTTTAATGTCATATCAATTATTGCTATACTCCCAAGTAAATGTTTGTTTTAAAAAAAGGTAATAAAAGACCAGGAAAAATACCAAAAAAAAAAAAAGAAAGAAAGATAGAAAGAAAAAGAGCTGTACCTCCACCATGCTTTCTGAATTTTTGTCAGGAAGTTGAAGTTGAAGTAAAAGCAGCGGCCGAGATATGTATGGGAGCAGAGACTCCTGAAGAAGATATTTGCAGTATTCTATAGCTTTGCACCCGACTGATTGACATCTCCAGATACGGAACCCAGCCGCATGAGTATTTCCAAAATCCAAAGACAGCCATTGCGCCCACTCGTGGTTGGCAAGCAAGTTGGAACGTGGCTGATTGCCTGCCCATGCAGGTTCTCTTTTGAATGTGGCCAACATGCAGCTCTTACAGCTCAGACTCTTGGAGCAAAGGAAGCACTTTTGAGAGCCCTCAAGTCTAGATGAGACACCTCTAAACGGTCTCATTTCTTGTGCTTCCCTTGTAGACCACGAAAGTCCCAAACACAAAGGGAAGATTTTTCAACTGCTGAGTCCCAAAGCCATGTTGTGATGCTTCTCGGCAGGATTCTAGTTCTGAAATGGGAGTTAGGACAGGCCAAATTACAGGCCAAAATGAGGAGCTTAGAGGGATAAAAACAACAAGTAGAACAGCAAAGGCACTAGTGAAAGCAGAAAGATTATGAAAACAAAAGAGAAGGCTTGTGCTTCCTCTGAAGAGACTTCTCCCAGAAACCCACAGTACAACAGGTGGATGAAGAGGGTAAGAAGACTGAAAAGAAAACAAGCCAAAATTAAAATAGAAGAGGAGGGGCTGGTGAGATAGCTCAGCGGTCTAAAGTGCCTGCTTAGGCAAGCACAGGGACCGCGGTTTGATCCCCAGCACCACATGCTGCACCAGCCCCCAACCCCAGGGTAGGCTGAGCCAGCCATAATATAAATAAAATTTTAAAAAGAAAAAAAAAAATAGAAGAGGAGGCATCCATGAAGAAGAAAAAGAAAAAGGATAAAGAGAAATGCATTAAGAAAGAGACACTTTCTGAAGAAGAGCCGTAGCCAGCACAACAATTCCTGGCCCAGAGAAAAAGGAAAAAAAGACTCTGAGGCACAGTAGGGGCAGCACAGTTCTGTTGGCTGCGTGCGGGGAGAGGTGGGGGGCATGCGCCAGAGCTGCTCTGGTTGGGAACCAAGGAAGGGCAGGTGGGATGGGGTAGGGATTAAGCGGCCATAGTCTTCCAGACTAACCGAGTCATTGCATTAACCCTGTTAACCACATTATATCTTCATTTCTTATTCTTCCCTGTACAAATAAAACTTTATTTTGAAGAAGAATGTTGTTTAAAATTTTTTAGAAAAATTTAAAAATATAGATAAGTGGTTAATTTTTTAAAAACCCTTTCAAACAGGAATTAAATAACTATTATTTGTATTTTTGTGGCTATTCTCCTGGTCTTTTATCACCATACATAGTTTTGGGGAGTTGTTTGTTTGTTTGTTTTGTATTTGGTACAGGCTTTCACTGTGCAACTCAGACTCAAAGAAATCCTCCTGTTTTCAGCCTCCCCAGCACTGGGATTATGGGCGTGCGCCATCATGCCTGGTCTCGATGGCTAGCTCAGTGAGCAGTAAAGCCACACTATATGCGCACTTCATTCGTGGAGATGTTCATAGCATAAAAATCTTCCTCAGCAATATAATTTTTAAAAACTGGTGCCACTGTGCAACTCTTCCTTAACTTACCCAATCTCCTTAAGTGAATATTTATTTCTAATATTTTTAAGCAGTGCTTTTTATATTCGTCCTTGAAGAATGGAGGACTTTAAAGCCAGACCTTTAATTGACTCCTACCCTGCCCCATGCTGTTTGTGTGATGTCAAAAAGGCGTTACTGATACAAAGAACCTATATAGGATAGTAATTTTTGTGATTTCTCTTCTTTCCCTATTGATCTGTGTAAGTATAATGGTGACCTCGAAGAACCACATAAAGGTATTTTAATATTCTTATTCCTTAGACAGAACAAAGACAACTAATTTTTAAGTCAATTTTAACATTTTTGTTTTTGTCTGTTTTTTCTCCTAGAGATAAGACTTCAGTTTCCACAGCTGACTGGAGTGCTTACCCTTGCTTTCTTTATTCATAATTGTATTATCACACTCTTGAAAAACAATAAGAATCAAGAAAACAATGTGAGTAATTATCTGAGGAAATGACTTCTGTATCTCCTGAAGATAGACTTTGTAAGTCAGTGTTTAAGGCACTTTATATTTGGAGAAGAGTTACACTTTGTTGTAGGTCTTAATTTTTGAGTTTGAACCATAGAGTAGTAGTCAGCAAACTTTGTCTGTGAATGTTAGATTGCAAATACCTGGGTTTTTGCAAACTCAAATACAAACACCTGACTCTACTGCCACAGTGCGAAAGAAATAAATAAGCAAATGGATCTGTTTCCACAGGCAAACACGCATGCTGTTATCCCAGCACTGTGGTAGACTGAGGCAGGAGGACCACAAGTTCAAGCCCAGCCAGAGAAATTTAGCAACTTAGGGAGACCCCGTCTCAAAGTTAAAAACTAAAAAAAAAAAAAAAAAAAGGTTTTGTATGTAACTCGGTGCAAAGGCTTTGGGTTTAACTCCCAGTACCAGGCTAGATGGGTGGGCGGGTGAGTGGTTCGATGGATGGACGGACGGACGGACGGACGGACGGACGGACGGACGGAGTAGGTAGGGCTGTGTTTCAATGTAACTATGTAGGACAACAAAATAGGTCAGATCTGGCTTGTCAGTCATAATTTCACAGCCCCTGTTATAAAGCAACTAGTAAAATGGAAGGAAATGTGGCTAATAAGCTAATAACGATGGTAAAAATTATAATGGTGGTTAAAAAAAAAAACTTATCTAGGGCCAATGAGATGGTTCAGCAGTCTAAAGCACCTCCTTAGGAAAGCTTAGGCAACTGCGGGGACAGCAGTTCAATCCCTGGCACCACATGCTGCGCCAGCCCCACCCCTCGGGCAGGCTGAGCTGGCCATAGTAAAAAAATAAAATAAAAAATAAAAAAAAAAATTGAACTTAAGGTAAGAAAAAGGGAAAGAACACATAGGACAACAAAAACAAATATCAAGATAACAGAGTTAAAAACCATCATATTGATAATGGCATTTAGTATAAATGCTCCATATATTGCGATTAAAAAATAAAAGACTTTAACACCAAATTTATGGGCTTGCAACTGAAGCTTTCCCTGGGGGAAAGGTATAGCTATGAGCATCTACATTAAAAATGAAAGATCTGAGGCTAGGGAGGTAGCCTAGCAGCATAAGCACCTGGGAAGTCCTGAGTTCAACTCATGGAACCGAAGGGGGGATAAAAAGGTAAAAATGAAAGATCTCAAATCAAAACCTAACCTTCTGCCTTATAATACTGAACAAAACAAACTAGACGCAACCACACTGAAATTAATCAGCTACCTGTTGCCCATGTGTGGAGACTGTCAGTTCACCTTGATAGCTTCTAACCATGCAAGCAAAAATCATGACGACACTACTGGATGTGTCTACAGTTGTTAGTAAAATACAAGGGAAGGTGCTATTCACTACACCTAAGGATTCTGAGGTTTGAGTAAGGGGTAGTATCTAGGAGACTTATTATAAAAGCAAAAAGCATTCTAAGTATAGGGAAGTTAGCTCTCAATTTAGGCAAGAATATGTCAGCCTCTTTCATTTTCATCTTTACTGGGCACCTATGTGGCATGTTACTTGTAAGTAGAGTTGGAATTGAGTAAATCTGGATTTTTCATATTTTTTAACTGACCTCACAGTTATTTATTTTACTCATATGTAAAAACGATAGTAATGATACCTGTTGGGGTTATGAAAATTAGTGTGAAATATACATATTTAACATTACCTAATGTATAGTAGGAGCTACACGTTCTTAACTTGTTTATCCATTCCTGACACTTACAGCCTGTTTTCTTATGTCGACTTACAACAGACACCCAGACATGCATTTGGAGAAGGGGGATTCTTGTGTATTGAATCATTCTGTCCATGAGGAAGTACAGCAGATTTAACTGTCAGTGTCCCTAGTAACAGAACCACCATGTACACCTCATAGCCTGGGGAAGAAGAACCAATTGTATTGTTTTATTTGTGTTTGTTTGTTTGTTTATTAAGTTTCATTTGTTTTGTGGCACTGGAAATTGAACCTCTGCTGCTCTTTGTTTATTTTGAGGCAGGGGCTCATCGAGTTGCCCAAGTGGGGCTTGAATTTGTAATTGTCCTGTCTCAGCTTCCCAGAATGCTGGGATTACAGGCCTGTACCATCTCATGCTTGAATCTTAACCACTCCTACATATTTTTGCATGCTTGTGTTTTGGTTATCTGATAAGAAAACTGTCTCAAAATACTTCAGTTGCAGGCAGTTCTCATGTTGCATGGTTCCTCCATGCACAAATTTCAGTTACGAAGGTTTAGATAATGTTAGCGTCCTAACATGATACCAGTTTCAATCACTACAGGGTTTGACATATGAATACATGCGTAAAGTAATGGCTGCTAGCTTTCCATTTCACAAATCAGCATGCATATTACAGATACACGTTGTGATTAGTGACCAGTCACATCCCATGTTTCGAAGTCTGTCAGGGATTGTTCACTTTACATGCAACCTACGAAGCAGGTAGTCGTATTAGTTCTGTCTACCAGTGATAAGCCTGCATGCTATTTTACCAGAATTGATAATTGAAAGAAAGAATTGGCAAAGGTGAAAATACAGCGATGAAACCAAGAGTAGGAAGTGGAAAATGACATTTAAATAGAACATAAGAGAAGTTATAAAAGAAATAGCTGATTGTGGAAATGTTGGCAATACTGCAGGACTAGAGAGAGAGATGCAGCCAGCGGAAGTGAGGGAAAGTGACCTTGTTACATGAACTTTGAGAGGGTTGTGACAAGAAGGAGGAAGATGTCCTGGACGAGGTGACAATGTCAAAAACTTCCCATTAAAAGAATTCTCAGAGATATTTCACAACATTGCAATCACAAAGAGATGAAATATTAGATCTGAAACAAAGAATAAAAATGCCACTTTAACTTTGTCACTTGAAAAAGTCTTATGGACTCAAAGACAAATGTTTAAATGCCAATATTTTCTTGTCTTAAGTCTAGAATATGAAGTGATGGTCTAGCTCAGAATGGCCTCGGAATTATGACAGTCCTTCTGCTTCAGCCTCCTGATGGCTGGGATTACAGGCATCTGGCTAGCCCCCCCCCCTTTATTCTGTAAAACGATTTGAGTCACCTTGTATCTTAATTTGTTACTCTGTTCTTCATATAACTCTGTGGCTTGCATTAGTACTTCACATTCACTTCTTAAAGTATTAATAATTACTGATGAGAAAATTAACATTTATGAGGTACTATGTGTCAACAACATTCTAAATACTTTATATAGATATATTTTGTCCTTTTTATTATACTGACATTAGCTTATGTTACATATCAAGCTAAATAGATACTGTATTCTGAGAAAATCTTTAGCATTAAAATTATCTAACGATTATATCTTTCAGTTTACCTCTTTGAGTTATGGAAGTCTTTTGTGTTATGTTACGGTAATTTTTCGGAATTAAAATCAGAAAACTTGAGGCTCATAAAGGACTCTGAATTCACAGAGCTGCTGTTGAGTTAGTCAATCCAAACTCAGAAAACAGGGTTATGAAAGTAGAAAAGAAAGTGAAGGAATAGGAAAGCCTCCTTCTTCTCTATATAATTGTTTTGGACTTAGATCTAAAGACATCTGCAGGGAAAGAAATAAGACTCCTAACTGGGTGTACTAATTGGATTTTCCAAGTTTAACTTAGTATTTGTGCATTGTTTTCAATAAGCGTAACTGTATTTGCGTAACTGGCAGAGGAGGGCTGCAGATCATCTGCTTCCTTTGCTGTTGGCAGAACAGCCAGTCCTGTAGCTGACGCATGGAAGCGGGGCTTAAACTCTTGATGTCTCTTCGCTGTGTTTGAATCAGAGCCTGTACAGTGCTGCTTTAGTTTTATTTTGTCCGCTTTTATTTAGTTTATTGTTCTGCTGGGGGTTATTTTGTTTTGTGATACAGTCTTGCTCTGTAGTTCAGGCTGGTCTTACACTCACAATGTAGCTCAGACTGGCCTCAGAATTGGGACGGTCCTTCTGCTTCAGCCTCCTGATGGCTGGGATTACAGGCATCTGGCTACCCGCCTTTATTCTGTAAAACGATTTGAGTTGCTTGTATCTTAATCTGTTACTCTGTTCTTCATATAACTCTGTGGCTTACGTGGCTGTACCCTCGTGGAGGTTTTGCGTAAGTGTTCAGGGTAGGCCTGTGGCCACTTTCTGTTGCTGTCCTATGGGAGTGATCTGTTGGGTAGTGTGTTCATTGTGAGTTCCAGCCAGTGGCAGACCCTGTTTAAGTCCAGTCCTCATTCTAACTGATAGTCTGACGTATTACCCTATCGTTAGTCCTGTTAGCCATTGCTTTTGCATGAAACGGAGTAAGTTACTGTGTTAATACAGAATCCTTGACAGTACCAGTTTTTACTGTCACTTGTGTCTCTTATTAAACATATATATTTTTATTTTGAGCCTCATTTCTAAATGATAGCTTTTCTCTCTGTTCCCATTAAAGGGATTTTAGGAGGCCATATCTTGAGGCACAGTACAATCAATGATGGCTTGGGTTTGAACCAGAGAATAGCAAGTCGCACAAGTGTGCGTGCTATTCAGGGGCAGCGTAATTTTCAGATCATACTAAACCTCAGCTGCTTTTATAAAAAGATCATCATGTCTGTTCACTAGAGCATTTTCAGATGAAGACTGGTAGGCATCTTCTGCATCCTATTGGATATGTATTAGAGTACTGTGAAATAGTCCTCATCTTTGCACTATTTACTGATCTTCCAGTACTACTCTTTGTACCATATTTTCACATACAGCTCTGTATGTGTTGTTACACAATTTGCTACTCATAGGCTATTGCCTCTTTCGGGTTATCTTTTTTTTTTTTTTTTTTGTCTTTTTGAAACAGGGTCTCACTATGCAGTTCAGACTGGCCTTGAGCTCACTTTTGTGGCCCAGGCTGGTCTCGAACTCACACTCATCCTCCTGCCTCAGCCTCCCACGTGCTGGGATTACAGGTGTGAGCCACCATGCCTGGCTTCAGGTTCTCCTTGTTATTGTTTATTACAAGAATCCTGCAAACTGGAAAGCTCTCCATCGCTGTAGCAGAGGGCATGACTTTTGGAACCAGAAAGACCTTGATTGAAACATTGACTTCACCAGCTGCTCCTATTGTTGCCATGAACAAGTTTTGTGACTTGGCTGTCCTTCATTTGCTTATCCACTAAGTGAAGAGATTGTACCTGGATCATAAAGGATTGTTATGAGAATTCAATAAAATATGTAAATGTGCTTAGCACAGAGCCCAGCACCTAGAAGCAGTTGATAAATTAAACCAATGTGTTTATTGTATTTATCATGCCTGCTAAGTTCCTTTTTTGTGCCAGGTGTTACCCTGTATTGGGGATATAACAGTAAAAAAGCCAAAGGCCCTGTCCTCAGAATCTCATAGTAAAATGGCGTGGGTCAAGTTAAAAGCCAAGAGCTGAGCATAGTGGTGCACATCTGCAATCTCAGCACGCAGAAGGCTGAGGCAGGATAATCATGGCGGGTTCAAGGCCAACCTGAGCTGTATAGTGAGACCTTGTCTCAAAAAAAAAAAAAAAAATTACATAGGAACTGTTAAACTTGGCTATTTTTTGAGGGTCAGAGGACATTTTCTATTTGAGAACCTTTGCGCTATTAACATGAATAACTTTTACAGTAAAAATTAAAGATCATTATCATACAGTATAGTAGTTGTCATATTTCAGGTTGTATACATTACCATGAGAACAGGGACACAGAAGGGGAAGCTGTTTTATTGGGAAGCTCTTGTCCCTTAGCCTTTGCATCTTTTTGTCCTCATTAGATTGCCCCCAAAAACCAAGCATGGTGGTAGATGCCTGAAATCCTGGCAGTCACCTCTAATCCCAGCACTCAGGAGGCTGAGGCAGGAGGATCAGTGTAAACTCAAGAGCCTGGGCTGCGTAGTAAGTTCAAAGCCCATCTTGAATGAACTACATAGTGAACTCTGTCTCAAAAAAAGAAAAAAAAAAAAAAAAGAAGAAAGAAAAAGGGTTTCCTCAAAAGTATACTATAAAGAACACTTTTTTTCCAGAAAGGAAGTCCAAAATAAGGTGGTGACCAGGTAGTATACAAATTAAAGACTATCCGTGCAATGAGGGGTGTCCCTCGTCTTGTACAGTATGTAGCTGTTTTACAACAGCTGTTTTGCCTCCTAAGATTTTTTTTAAATAAGGCCACTTCTGTTCTTAAGTGACTTGAGTAGGTCGAGGGTAGTATGACTTTCAAATATAATAATGGAAGATAATCACCCCTTGACAGGAAACTAGGTGTTCTCCTTTCTGTTCTCCCACCCACAAGTTTAAGGCTACTCAGTGGACAACTGAAATCTAGGCTACCATAGGCCCTAGAGATTCATGAATTTCAAGAGGAAAATTTTTGAAACCTCCCCCTGGAAGTTTGATCTCCTTCCCTTCCCTCAACCCTGAAGAATAAGCCCTTCCAGAGGCCTAGAACCAGTCTACACAAGCCTTCAGCTCCATAGGTCTACCCATCCAATATAGGATACGGAATCCCTGGATTGTTTTCAAGCTGATTGTCGATTTAGTCCTGACAAAGATTTCTTGTATCTGGTTACTTGCATCCTAACCGATTGGTTGGTCCATTGGTTGGTTGGTTGGTTGGTTGGTTGGTTGGTTGGTTGGTTTGGCTGGCTAGCTGACTGGCTGGTTGGTTTGGCTGGCTGGCTGGCTGGCTGGCTAGCTGGTTTTTTCAGACAAGGTTTCCCTATGTAGTTCAGGCTGGACTTGAACTCACTAGATATCCCAAGCTGGCCTCAAATTGGAAGTGATCCTCTTGCCTCAACCCCATGAGTGCTTTTTAACTGATTTTATAGCAGTTTAAGTTTATGAAACTTGACTATTGTTGTAGCCCATTTAAGGAGAAAAACTATCCAGAAAATTAGAAATGTTTCCTAATTTCAAATGTCCAAACATTCTCACTGTTATCAAGCTTTAAAAAAAACAAAACAAAACTGTGTATGACTTTTTAATCTATTTTCTTAGCTTTCAAAGTAATCTGTGTTTAAATTGAAAACTGAGTGGGCCTATTGCCACACACAGTTCGGTTGTGCTGAATTGTTTGGCTGTCACTAGTGCTGAGGGAGACAGCCTGCATCTGTGGAATCTGTCCTGTCTGGACCCGACCGCTGGCTGCACTCAGCCTCTCGGAGGGCGGGTGGGAACAGCAGTGGGAAGAAGCAGTCACTTTATTTACTGTTCTGTGTTTGTTTACTGACTCCAGTAATAACATTGTGCAGTTACTTGAACAGCTGCCTTTTGATTTCCTTCTGTTTACTGTTTAGGTTCATTAAGCTTGCGCTTAGTGCTTGCCTGTTGTGTGCTCTTTGATTAGCTCTCCTTTATTAAATGTTTTCATGTGTTCTATTCCCTTGTGGTCTAAGCATAATTTGCTGACTTGATTTACTGAAGAAATATTTTTTTTAAATTCTCAGTCCTGTTGAAGGTGGCTTATACTTTCTTTCTTGTTGCTCCTTAGCCTTGTTGCTATAGTTAAATATTTTATAAATAAATTACCTTTTGGAATTAAGTCAGGATTTCAGTCATGTGAAGCCACAGTTTATGTTAGCTTCCTAAGTCTGCCAACAGGTAGCTCAGCGGACATACTCCAGGCTAGTTTAAAAAGAAAATTGGCATGATAATTGTAAAATGTGTGAATTTTGTTTTAGTTACTTTCTGTGAATACACTGGCCAGAAGGGATACACACATATACATGAGATTAAAAATAAATTTTATAATTGTTACTTTTACTTAAATAGTTGCAAATTTCTTCATATTGTAGGACCTTTATTTTATATTTGTTTATTTCTAGGTGAGAGACCTGTGCATTGCTTATATGCTGGTGACATTGACTTACCTCTATATCGGAGTCCTGGTTTTTGCTTCATTTCCTTCACCTCCATTATCCAAAGAGTGTATCGAGCAGGTACAGCGTTGTGTGCTTTCTCTGTGTGATTGTTTATAGCTTCATGTGTGAGTAGTAGGCAGCATGATAATAGGGAGATGTTGCAGCGGACAGGCCTGGGTCTGAGTAAGTCTTTATCATCTGTTTGAAGTACAGGAATTTTGATACCTTCCCCATCCTGTCTGAGTTTGTTTCCATTTCTATGAAATTTTATGAAATATATACCATGTGAATTTTATAGGTGTCCTGAGTACTCAGCACCTGTGCGCTCAAATAAATGACCACTGTCATGTGTTATATTTCTCTTTGTGTAGAAAACAATTACCAGGAACTCTTGTGAATTTATAAAACATCCACATTGGATTCACAAAAGGCTCTTATTTTCCAAAGCCCAGATCTGAAAGTGCCGTGGCTAAACTCATCTGGATTGATAGATCTGACTCTCATTCAGATAATGAGCACTAGGCAGCAAAACAAGACAGGGAATTTGGCTGTTAAAAACAGAAACAGCCACGTATGGTAGCATAGTCCTATAGTCTCATCATCTGGGAGACTGAGGCACATTGCTCTCAAGTTTGAGATCAGCTGGGGCAACAAGCAAGTCCCGGGCTGACCTGTACTCTAGAGGGAGAACCTGCCTCAAAACAAAACAAAAGACAGACAGAGAAGAGAGGGAGAGGGGAGAACGAATATAAAGAAAAATCTTGCTGAGTGTGATGGTGCATGCCTGTAAGCCCAGCCCTCTGGGAGGCTGGGGGTGGGGGTAGGGAGCACAATTTGAGCCCAGTCCAGGCAACTTTCAAACTTAAAAAGACCCTGCCTCAAAAAAAAAAAAAAGAATATTTTAAGGGCTAGTTGTGTAGCTTACTGTGAAGGCTCCATGCTCAACTCCCGCACTACAAAGAAAGTCTAGTACCAAGAAGTTTCCATGAGTAAAAATTTGTATTTAATTAATCAAAAACTTGGGAATAATATAGTATCTAATGTGACTGAAAATTTTCTCAGAAAAAAGCAGTATTTTGTAGGTGATTTTCTAGTTAGGAGAAACTGCTGTAGGCAGAAAACATGGAGGTCAAGAGCAGGAAATATGAAGGTCAGTCTTCTGCAGCAGGAAGAGAACCGAGAGATAAAGGAGAGGAGAGGGTATGAAAGGAAGAATGAAATGTTAGCTGCGTGAACCAACTGCACGCGAGAACCGTGATGTGCTGCAAATGGGTACCAAGAAAAATAAAACATTAAAAAAGAAGCTGGGCATGGTGGCCCACCCTGCAATTGCAGCGCTGGGGAGGCTGAAAACAGGAGGATCACTGCGAGTTCAAGCTGCATAGTGAGACCCTGCACCAAATACATTAAAAAAAGCTGCTCTAAAAGAGTATAACATATAATTTAAGCAGAATTATAAGGTTTATTTCAGCAGAGTATTGTTAATAGTATTCTCATCTGTATGAGAAAAAGGTTATCGGCTGCTGTAATGTTCCTGTTTTCTTGATTCCCTTGATTCTAGTTCTTTGGCAGCCAAATGTGTGCTGAGAACTCCCGTGATAAGAACAATCCAGCCCACTTGCTTGGGCTGTTGCACTGGAAAAGGACAGAACAGGCCTGTTTTGGTCTTTCGAGACATGATCTCACTGTTGTTCGGGCTGGCCTCAAATTCATGGCAATCCTCCTGCCTTAGCTCCCAAGTGCTGGAATTACAGGCATGCACCACCGCCAAAGAAGGTTCTTGTACCTCAGAAAGGAAAGGGGCTGGTTTTGCTTTGTATTTTTTGTGTTGTTGTTTGGTTTGGGTTGGGTTTTTTTGTTGTTGTTGTTTTTACAGTACCAGGGATCAAACTCAGGACCTTGTGCTTGCCAGGGAGGCACTTCAGCCACTGAGCTAGCTCCCCAGCCCCTGAGTTGGTTTTGATTTTGGTTTTTGGAAATAATCTTGCTACATAGTTCAGGCTGAGTTTAAACTCCCTGTGTAGCACAGGCTGACCACAACTTCTTCTCCTGCCTCAGCCCACCAAGAACTAGCATTATAGGCGTATGTCAGCACACCTAACTTTAAAATTCTGCTGTTAGCTTTTTAAAAAGATATTTACCCCCCCAAAAAAAATTATGCAAGAATGTAGAAATAAATCCTTTTAGTGATAGGCTGTACAATCAAATACTAAGTGGCAGATATAATGTCTTGTAATTATGGTGTAATATTCATTCAGAAAATGCTGTAGTGCCTCAGAGGAAGAAAATCAAGAGAATTAATAAGAATAAAATAGCATTGAATTGAATTTGCCATTTAAGAATATTAAAAACAAATGTGAGCATTGTGCTTGCGCCTTACAGGATTTCATGCTTCTCGGTCTGTCTACTTTAAAAAAAGTTTTGTGTGCCACATTGGGTTGCAGCCTAATACTTTTATAAAACAGAATGACCAATATAGCAATGTTAAATTTCCTTAGAAGTTTGTAAGCACTTCTTCTCCATTCCTGCACTTCACTGAAAGAGTTACCAAGCACTTTATACCACCAGCTGAGTAGCACCTGTGTCAAGCTAAGTCGAAGCCATCCCATTCCGTGACGCTTACATTACATGTGAATTTTAATATTAACTCAGTATTTCTCTTGATTCAGAACTTTTTAGACAACTTCCCTAGCAGCGACATCCTGACCTTCATTGGAAGGATCTTCCTGCTCTTCCAGATAATGACCGTCTACCCGCTCTTAGGCTACTTGGCCCGCGTCCAGCTGCTGGGCCACCTCTTTGGTGACATTTACCCCAGGTAAGAGCACTTCCCTTGACCAGCAAGATATGCCAATAAGCGGATGACTGTGCAAAGAGGTCAGTTTAAAGCATGACCGAGCCTTTCGCTATAAAAATTTACCTAATGAAAATAGTTACTAAGGATAGCTCACTGGTGTTCCTTTCCCAGAAGAGCTTTAAATATAGAAGCCACTCCCTTATCCAGAAGGATTTAAAGTTTATTCCTTTAGCTCTGATACCAGTTATAGTTATCTTATTATTTGCTTGCTATTAATCTGCACATTACCAAGAGTTTATAGTGTATAGTACCTGTGTTGATGTGTGAGCCACTGAAAAGCAGCTTTTACTTACTGGTCCTTAATACTTGAGTGTTTATTAATACTGTGCATGTTTACTTCAATGATCTGAGATATATAATAAGTTTTAATTCTTGATATAAAACAAAATTAAATTACTATGGTAATTACCCTGGGCATTGGGGAACTGTGAGTCCTTTTGTTTGTTCATTTATTTATTTTTTAAAAAAATTATAATCATATATGTACGTACGTATGTATGTATTTGGTGCAGGGTCACTGCACAGCTCAGATTCACAGTGATCCTCCTATCTTAGCCTCCTCAGCACTGGGACTACAGGTGTGCGCCACACGCCTGGTTTCAGTGGCTCACATGGTATACCTGTGAGTCCTTTTAAAATCCTGTTCAAAGCTAGTTTCTCTCATTCAAGAGAAATTTCTATACATTTCTCAGACTTTCCATGAAGCTTTCTTGAGGCTACCTGGTTGACTCCTGCTTTTAAATTAAGTTTTATTGTTTGTTCATTCTGGTGAAAAATAGCTGATCCTGTTTCATCAGAAATAAATTATTTAAATGAAAGAAAACTTAGGAATTTGGGGGGAAATTGCATTTACAGTAACCAACTAAACAAGTGGTCTTGATCCTTTTTGTTTAAAGTGAATGGATCGAATCTCGGTGATAGAATTTATTTCCAAGTATGTTGATTTACAACTAAAGCTAAAATTAAGAGTTGCCAGGTCTCCTGCATTGATAACAACAGCAATTGTTAAAGTTAGCTAGTGTTGATACAGTTCTAATTTAGAAGGGCTTTAGTAAATATAAAACTCCTGTTGGATTCATGCTCTGTACTATATTTGTATTCACCAAACTAAATTCATTGAAGTCAGATAAGAAGAATTCTAAGGGGCTGGGGAGATAGCTCCGTGGCACAAGTGCCTGCAGGGCAAGGGCAAGGTTGTGAGTTTGCACCCTGGTCCCGCCAAAAAAAAAAAAAAGAAAAGATTCTAGACAAATGCATTTCTCCTATTTTCTATCTTTATTTTGCAAATGATGGCTATTATTTTTTTTCTTTTTAGAAAATAGGATTCCCCTTTTGTATTTGCATTGTATTTCTCCACCTTATTATTTATCGTATAGTTACAAATACTCTACAAATACTCCTTGGCATATCTTGGAGCATAAGTTCTAGTACCCCTTTGCTTCCTAAATTTATTGACAGCTTCCCAAGATCTTTAATTTTTGTGAGCATAAGTATGAAACATATGAGGAATTAAAACTGAGAATTTTAAAGCATTGATTTTCAAAATTTCAGTAGTAAAGCCAGGCACAGTGGCACATGCCTGTAGTCTTTGGCACTCAGAAACAGGGGACTGTTGAGTGCAAGGCACCCTGGACAACATAGGCAAGACAAGACCCTGTATTTTTTAAAAATTGTTCTTTATATGAATTAACATTTTTTGAAAAATAACTGGTACCAAAACATTTTGTTTTTTAATAGTGGTGAATACCTATAATCCCAGCACTTAAGAGGTTGAGGTAGGTGGATTACCATGAGTTCGTGGGCAACCTGGACTACATAGTGAGTTCAAGGCCAGCTTGCACTATATAGTGACATCCTATCTCAAAAAAAAAATTTTTTTTCATTGAAAACTCTAATGTCTACTTTCTAGGAGAAAATTAGGTTTTCCTCTCTGTTTTTGCATTGACTATTATTCTGTTATTTTCACTTAAATAGATTTTTAAAAATCAGGAAAAAAAAAGAGGGCACTTTTTGTCTCTTTTTTTTTTTTTTTTTTTTTTTTTAATTTACTTGGTACAGGGTCTCATTCCGCAGCTGGCACTTGTAGTGATCCTCCTGTTTTCATCTCCCCGGTGGTAGGAATACAGGCACGTGCCCCTACACCTGGTCTAGGCAGCCGGCTCAGTGTGCCCGGGGATGGGGCCTGCACGGCCTGTGGTGCTGGGATCAAACCCAGGTCCCTGTGCTTGCCTAAGCGGGCCCTTAATCTGCTTAGCTATCTTGCCGGCCCAAGGGGCACTTTTAGTAACCCCTTCAGGTGACTATGGATATTCTTTCTTGATACTGTGCCATTAGCAACAAATTCTGCCAGTGATTTTCCATGAAGTGACAAGCTCATTATCGGTCGGCAGGGCATGGTGCACATGCCAATAATCCCAGCACTCAGGAGGCTGAGACAGGAGGATCCTCGCCAGTACAAAGCCAGCCTGGGGTACATAGTGAGGCCCTGGCTCAAAAACCCCAAAAGAAAATGCCTACCAAACATCCAAGTTTTGGTAATCATTGCTACATTTCAAGGGAAAATTTAGCCTTTTTCTGTCATGGCGAGATGGGCCTGCAGCTGGGCTGCGCGAGTGCTCTGCCTGCAGTGCGTGCAGCAGGTGGCCTGCGCGAGATGGTTCCCCTGTGACCGCACGGAATGTTAAGAAGATGTGTGTTCAGAGCAGAAGCGAGCACAGCTGAGCCGCTGTCAGGGACCTTCCCTGTGCGTGTCTAAGACGCTGCAGATCCCACCCTGGGCCCCACGTACGTGGCGCACTACCACCGACCTGTACGTGGCTCTCAGGGACATTTAAATGCAGAAAATCTTTTTGAGAGTGTTTGCAGTCAAGAGTGTGTGGCGTGGTATAGTGAAGTGCAGTTCCCTCGACCCAGGGATCCGTGGTATAGTGAAGTGCAGTTCCCTCGACCCAGGGATCCGTGGTATAGTGAAGTGCAGTTCCCTCCACCCAGGGATCCGTGGTATAGTGAAGTGCAGTTCCCTCGACCCAGGGATCCGTGGTATAGTGAAGTGCAGTTCCTCTACCCAGGGATCCGTGGTATA
>PVKN010012877.1:0-20369 GCA_004027915.1 Capromys pilorides
ATCTAAATTGTTTCTAGACTGAAAGATAAAAATATGTACTCAAATGTTGCTCAAATAATAGCCAAGAGACACTAGAATGGCTACTCTAACATTAAGTACATGAAAGTTTAAAACAAGAATGGTTTCCAGAGACAGCAAGGGCTCTCCTAGTGGAGAAATAAGTGGTCAATCACAGAAGCATGCTGGGATCCTAGGCTTGGATTTACTCAGTAGGAGATCAAGAGAAACAGGAGCGGAGGACGGCCCCGATTTCACTGCAGGGTTCTATCCAGCCTCTGCGGTCTCCAAAGATGCTGACAGCAGCCCGACCTAGCACCCCGGCCACAGCACGTGATCGCTGCCCTCAGGGGGTGTCAGGAGCACCTCTGCTACAAGTCACTGCTCTGCCAGGAACGTGGTGACCACTCCCTGCACACACGGATGCTACCTACACCCTTACCCATTCCATGCTGTGTGTGGGACTCTGCAGAGCCTGAGGCCACACCGTGTCTGGAGACGCACTCAGGAGGGGCGGGTTACCAGGTGCTCCCTGTCCCATGCGAGTCCCTCTGTGCTCTCCTGCTCACTTGCACTGGGGCCTCTCTACTCCTCTGTTGCCATGGAGATGTCACCATGCAGAGACCAAACAGACTCAAAATTGGCGACCTCGCCTGCCATGAGCCCGTTTTCTGTGTCCCCTGTGAGTCGGCACTTGGGATAGGTCCTGAAGGCAGAGTCTGGAGCCTTTGTCCACAGGCACAGGACATCAGGTGCCTCTGTGGCAACACAGTGGATGAGACACCAACATCCAGGGAGACAACGAGTGAGTGATGTAGATATGCAGGAAGCTGAAACAAATGTACCTTAGACACAAAACTGAACAGAACGCTGGGCACTGTCCTGGGTCTTGGCCAGGACCCTTTGGCCCAAAACCAACTTATATGGTTAGGCAAAAACCAAAGGATACAGGCTGGGGTGTAGGCTGGGGTGCCCAGCATCTGTCTGGATGTCTGGGAAGATAGATGAGGGGAGGCTGGGGGCATGGAGGAATAGTGAAGTAGATGCCAGGAGCGGAGCCAAGCAGACTGAGAGTATGTGAATACATGTGAACTTGCCTGTGGTCAGTGATCATGCTGAAATTTTCTCTGAAGATTCCCTGACAGGAGTGTGGAGATGCACAAGCATCAGTTATTTGTTGTAACTTTGTTTACAGAGGTGAAATTGTGGAGACAGTTTGCCCATGGTGAGGTATTGTAGGACTATGAAGAATGAAGAAACTTGTGGGGAATGCATGTAGGGCAATTTCTAGCATGTGTCGCAAGGGAAAAACATGCGTAGACCATTCTAATATGCCAGCTCTGAGATAAAGAGGAGAACGACACATGCAGAACAATCCAGGGCTGAGCAGCCCCCTGGAGTGGAACCCTACTAGGAGAGAAGCAGGTGTGGCAGCGTCGTGTTATATCTCACAGTCAGAAGCAGAGCAGGACGTGGCAGCTGGGGACAGGAGCAGCCTGTGTCCTTTGCATACTGCGTGTGTGTGTGTGTGCGCGCGTATGTACATGTGTGCAGACAACAGGCACACATGTGGGGCTCTGCTTCACAGCTGGTTGTGTGTGGTCGGGTTACAATTCCGAGAGGCGCTTGTCTGTTCTCAACTAGGAAATAAGTGAGCACACAGAGGATAATGGGAGCTGGGCTCCTCATAGGAGCTGGAGCTGGGGTGGAGAATGGGGTGGACTCTGGCTCACAGCTGGTGCTGTATGCACTGCATGTGTGCACTGCATGTCTGCATTGTGTGTGTGCGCACTGCATATATGTGCACTGCATATATGCGCACTGAGTGTGCGTATGTCTGCACTGCGTGCCCTGTATGTGCATTGAGTATGTGTGCATGTCTGTCTGCACTGTGTGTGCACTGTGTATGTACACTGCATATGTGTATATTACATGTGTGTACTTAGGGCATACACATGTGTGTCTGCACTGTATGTGCACTGCATGTGTGCCTGTGCATGTGTGGACACACTGCTGAGAGGTCCCAGATGTGTGTGTCCTTTCTTGTTTTATATTGCCTGCAGGGATCTGTTGGTCTCAGTCGAATGGGTTCTACACAGGGAGAAATGGTGACAGGAATGAGAAAAAGATAGACAAGGAGACAAAAGCTGGGCTAGGTGTTTGCTGGTTTGCCTGGTAGGTGAGAGGAATACAATCCCACCACAAAATCAACTTTTGCAAAGTTAGTAACATGTGACACAAAGTTGCCTAGCAACTAGCAGTTGACCTTCAGCAGACGTTTACTGCAGGACTGAGGTTGCTTGTTTGCTTTAGGCACTGAGGCCTAGTCCCACCTACATACATTTGATCGATTTTCTAGCTTCTGTGGCTTCCAACCCTTGCCCAGTTTTGGGCTTCTCCCTCTTCCATTACTCCCTCCTTTCCTCCCAAAATCTCCTTCCTGGAGGGCCTGGGATCCTGAGGATGTGGCACCCAGTCGCCCCACACATGAAAAGACTTTGTGGAATACAGTTATCATGAAGCAAGCTGCAGGGTTGGGTCTGCAAGCAGAAAGCCAGCAGCCAACATGTGCTCCAAAGACAGAGGCTATCTGCATAGTCCTGGCAACCGAATCTAGGGAAATTAGACAGCAAAATACACAGTGGGGTCATGGATTATAACTCATCAGACAAGACAGAGACCCATGCATCCACACTGGTGTAGACATAGAGATCTAAATGTAGAGGAAAAAGCTGCTTCCTCAGGATGCCTGCTGACACCTGGAAGAGCTGTGAAGCTGCATCAGCACCGGGAAGCTCACAGATCTCGTATTCTCAAAGTGGCTCACAAAATACTTCCTAAGGTCTGTCACAGGTGATTGATGGCCCAGTACTCAGCACTGCCCTGCCCTAGGGCCTGTGAGTGTGGCTCTGGGAGCAGAAGGAGATGAGGGCTGGAACTGAGGATGCTTGGGTCACAGGCGTACAGGCATGCTGGGTGTCCTTGGGGGGGAGTGGGGGAGCCAGGCATGATGTACTCATCATCCCCACAAGTTCAATCCTCAGTACCTCTAAAAGGCACTGGCCACATCTGTATGTGAGAGAGGAAGCCAGAAGTCCCAGGACCCAAATCCTGGTGGGCTGTCCGACTGCTAGCGTGCATGGGACAACAGCTGGGTGCCACAGGACAAGCGTGGGAGCTCAGGGTCTGGTGTTTTGATGGCAATGGAGGTGGTAGCCACATCCCCTCTGAGGTTCCAGCCCCAGCAGTGCCAGTGGCAGTGGCAGGGACTGCAGCTGTCTAGCTCTAGGGACACCGCCCAGTTCAGGAGCAAACAAGTTCTGGGGATCCCCGCCCCTGCAGCTGGGGGTGTAGCAGTTGTGTCTGGACATGAAAAGAGTGCCACCCTCCCTCGTCCTGGCACTCCTGAGGACACAACTGGTACTGTGGCTCTGCCTCTTGCCTGACTGGGATGGGCTCTGAGCTCATCTGCCTTGGAGCAGCCCTGGGCTCCAGGTTTTGCGTTGCTGTTGAGGAAAAACACTGGGGCTGGACGTGCAGCAGCAGCAGCCAACCCATGGGCTCAGCTTTTCCTAATGCTGCTGCCCAGCGCCAGGCAGAGACCATGGAAAAGGCCAGGGCCTGGCTTGGCCCAGGCCACACAGCACCTTTGCCATCCGGGTGGGGGCTCCAGACCTGCCCTGCCCTGGGCTGCTCTCCCCCCTGGGACTCTCCATGGCTCCAGAGCCCTCCACTCCCACTTGAGACACTGCCCATGTTGGCCTCACCACTGACTTTCCTTGGTTCTCAGGCCTTCTTTCCAGAGCTATGTTAAATCCATTACCTTTCCTGGCTCTGAGCGTCCTCACACTCTGCCTCTCCCAACAACCATGGCTCAGAAAACCCACTTCCCTCTTCATGAGTCTAAGGAGGGAATTGGGCTGTCCTGGCACCTCATGGGGTGGGGCTGGGTGCCCCTGCGTTGAGTGAATGGTGCTCGCTGTGCTATCTGTGTGCAGGCACCCATGTGCTTTGCTGTCCTGAAGAGGTTTGCATCACTCTAGGTGTTTTGTCCCACCTGCAGGCTCCTCCCGTGAGGCTCAGCAAAGAGGAATCAGTGCCACGGTCGATGCCAGGCTTGTAACGCCGTCTGAGCCCAGAATCAGGAGCTGGAAAATGGGCACGGGAGCCCCTTCCGGCCTCAGCGGTTTCTGGGCCCAGCTGCGTCTCTGCCAGCGCCCGGGCTCTCTGGCGCCCCCTACAGGCGGGAGATAACAGGCCCCTAGGTACCGAAGACTTTCCACCCGGTAGCTTTGCCTGAGGTTTGAGGTAACGTCTTCAGATATTATTTGCTTCATTCAGGCATTATTTTCTTAAATAATCATCTCCTGCGCACGCGTATGGCAAAGAGCTTCCACTGCTATCTGAAGCAGGGGAGGTGTGGCTTTGAGGGACATTGAGATGGGAAGACCAGTTCCCTCCAGCAGTGCCCACTGCTTGTGAAGCCCTTCACCTTGTGAAGCCCCAAAGTGGACGCACTCAGTCCCTCCTGGCTGCTGCGGCGCTCGCATCTTCCCAGAGGCCCATGTCTGGTTGCCATTGCCTGCTCTGAGCTACCCCACTAAATGGCTCTGCTTCCTGGGGTGTTCCAACTCTGCAGTGGGGCGGAAGTTCTGCAGCCTCAAGACCAAAGATCCAAGCTCCACTGTACTCACTCCCAAGGGTCCTACAGTTTGGGGCAGTGGTGAGGACAGCTGTGACCTCCTCTGAGCGACCTGGCTCTGGCCCAGGTGGCCTGAACCCCCTGAAAGTGATTCTCCTATTTGTTTGTCAGACAGGAACTCTGTGGAGGCTTGGAGTCTACCTAAGGAAGGGCTCCCTCTTTTCTACCTCCTCCCAAGGACGTCAGGTGTGGCTGACCAGGCTCCTGGGACAGTGAAGAAGGTGGCCAGGTGCCTGAAGCCTAGGTTTCAGACTTCAGGGAAGGTGCTGCACCTCCTCCCCAATCCCTCTTGGGATACCCAGAACCACAGAGGGAGAGATCTGGTCCCTTCTTACCATGCACTCATGTTTTTAAAAACCCATCTTATTTAGAAGTCATGTTGTTATGGATGACATTGGGGTTCCCCAAAAGAGAGGCAGGAATCCTAACCCCAGCAACCGTGTGGCTGTACCTGGAAATAGGGTCTGTGCTAATATAATTTAAGGTGAGACCATGCAGGTAAGGGAACTCTTAATTGGTGTTACTGCTGTCCCTACAAGGAGAGAGACACATAGGGACACACACAGTGACAACCCTGAAACAGAACGAGAGACCAGAGCCATGGGACCACAAGCCAGGGGCACTTGGATCACCAGATTGTGGAGAGAGGAGCAGGAGCCAGGATACACATCCAGCTGCTTTACAGAGTTACGAGGACTCCTTCCCCTTGACTAGGGTCTTGGCCCGGTGGTCAGGGCTAGCCCCAGCAGGTGCTCATCTCTGCTCCAGAATGACAACTCAGCCATTACTGAGTCTCCCTGGCTTCCAGCTGAGAGCCTCCTGGCAAGGGCTCACCTTCCATGGTCCCAGCTTGGGCTTTACCCAGCTTGAGCTCAGCTGCCTGCTGCACATGAGGAGGTCATAGTAGTGAAGGACAGTAGTGGGGATATGCACCTGACCTCACAGGCACGACTAGCAGTGCCTCATGGGACAAACTTGTCCGTGTACTCTGGGGCCTGGCAACTTCCCAATGGACAGTAGGTATGCAGGCTGCTCTCCCTGGAAGATACACTCTGCACCATGGCTGGAATTCTCTGAAAACACGACCATGGAAAGGCAGTGTCTGTCTGCCAAGCCCACTGCCTACTCTTGCACTTTCCCTCTGTCTAAGGCCTTCGGTCACCCCGGAGACCACCAGCCACCCACAGGGATCCAGGTGCCTCGTGCCATTTGTGGTGCCATCTGTGGTGGTGAGGGAGCCAACAGGTTCATCCTGGTGCTGCCAGCGTCGAGAAGGTGCTCTTTCTACCTCATCCCTGCAGGTTACTGTCTGAATGACCAGGGCCCTGTGGCCACCACATGGGATACCCAAGGGCTGGACCTTGGCTAGATGGGAAGGAATGGATGTAGAAGTGTCTGGGGTCAGAGCTGGGCACAGCCACATCCACCCCAAGCAAGGGCTGCAGGTGTCAGGGTGCTTGCTGAAAATGTACCAACACAGGTTGGGCAGAACCCAACCATGTGGGCTGCTGAGGATGAGAGAGGACAGCAATGTTCCTTGTTAAACAGAGCTACTGTGGGCCTTGAAGGATCTCTTTCTGCTGTACTTGTCACCCTGCACTCTTGCCTTGCACCTGGGCCTTGGCCTACAGTCATCACTTGGCCTGTGTGCCGCCGTAGCAGAGACTGTTCTTGCTATGCCCTGCTCTTAACCTGCTGGACGTGGTGAGGTTGTGTGGCCAGCCCACCATGGACAGAGCTAGATAAAATGTAAGTGCATCTCCTGGGAAGCCCTGGCCATGCTCCACATGCTTTGTGTCTATGGAGATTGGGTCTGTGTGACAGTAGGGTGGACAGGACTGTCCCTACCAGTACTCTATGGGTGCTGCCTATGTGGGCTGTGGTAGAGCTTCTCTGTTCCCACCAGAGGGGCCTTCACAGTGAGCGTTGGCATCCTGAGTCCCTCTTGGGCTCTACTGTTTCACCAGCCAGAAGACCCTGGCATCTGTCTGAGCATGGACCCCCCTGGCCACGTGAGATGCAGCACAGGTTGGGTCACTGTGCCCTTGGGAGTCTCTCATCCTGTGCTCCATGCTTGTGGAGTGCTGTGTGAACAACTGAGGAGCGCTTCACAGGCTTCACGCCATGGAGCTGGAAGCCCTTGGCCTGCACCTCTCCTGCCTTGCATGTGGCTGGGCTCAGGCTCTTTGTCCTGCATGTTGTAGATGCAGTGCTGGGTGACTTCCAGGTGACATCAAGTGACTCAGGCTCCACGTGTCTCTAGAACCTCATGCTCTGGGGAAGGCAGTCACCATGCTCCAGCAGCCTATAAACTTTATTTTTTTTTGGTGGTACCAGAAATCAAACTCAGGACCTTGTGCTTGCCAGGTAAGCACTTATGCCACTGAGCTATCTCCCTGGCCCTCCAGCAGCCTATAGAAGTGTCTTCTGGTCTAGTGTAACTGGGCTGTTCTGGGCACTGGTGAGGAAGGGGCCCTTCCAGCCTGGAAGCTTCAGATACAGCATTCTTTGGGCCCTGGCCCCTGGAGCCACATAAGAAGGTGACTATGGTGGTGGCAGGGGCTGTCTGGGGTGACTGGCTAGACAGCAATAGGTGATGAGTATCTCAAGCAAAGGGCTTTCTCAGGACACAAACCCGTGGTGTCCCCTCATCTGCTTCCCTTTGTGCCTTCACCTCCATTGGCTAACCACTAATCATGCACCTGCTGTGCAGGTGGAAGGTTGAGCCCGTTGTCAGCTCCTCAGGAGCGCAGTGTCCACACCTGGTGATGCCATCTTCACACTACATCCTGGTGCTTCTGCCCACCCACCCCAGGACAGCTTGTCCATGACAGCAATGTCTTCCACACTATTCCTGCTCTGATCATGCCCAGGTCTTTATATCTACATTGAGCGGGCTCTAGCCACAAGATTCCTTGAAAACGGCAGTAGCAAAAACTGAGGACAGATTATGCCTGGCTGGACAAAATGTCCTCGCTTGGGAAGCCCGTGTTGAACCTGACCCAGATGGGGAGTGTGTGGCTCTTGAGAGCCAGTCGTGTCTTTCAAGCTGACTTGCTGGTAGCATAAGCAGTTCCTCAAGGACCTGGAGGCTTCCCAAAGCCCGAGAGTGCTTAGAAAGAGCTGCAGCCTCCTCCTGGTTTCTGCCCTTCCTGTTGTGCGGCCTCAGCTCCTACACAGCCAGTGGTTAAGGCCAGCAGCTCTTAGGGCAATCAATAGCTCTTGGACAGAACAAGTATGAGGGCCTGGGGATTTGGTGCTGTGGGCAGTCCTCAAGCTGTGTTCCATCATTGTAGTCTTCTGGTGCTTCCAGATTATTTCTGTGAGCACAGCACCCCAACCCTCCTGCCTTGCTATCTTCCCAGAAGTCCCCCACCACGCTTTTGTGGATGGAGAGGGAGCTGAACCTGGCTGGGCTGTCACACCTAAACATCATAGGATCATCTCACTTGGAGTGGCTTCACAGGCCACTAGTCATGCTACCACTAGTAGCCCAACCTGACCAGCATCCCTGAAGCTGGTGGCTGCAAGGGGTGCCCTCCAGACCAGGCAGGGCTAGGACTTTAGCTGACTCAGGCTAGTCAGTGCCCTCAGAGTAAGGCAGCCTCTCTGGGCCTATTTTCCTGGTTGCAAATGCAGAGGGCAGATATGGCAGGAGGAGATGCCCATTGCAATGTGACAGGGACAGGGACACCGTGACTGTTGGGTAGCCCACAAGCCCATAGCCAGCTCTATGTTCCCTACTACAGGAGCTCTTAGCAGGCTGTCGGCTGTCCTCAGCACTCTGTGCAGCTCCGGCCTACTTCTCAAGCCACAGAGGACATTATAGCCCTCCATGTGGGGAAGCATCACTCCAAACAGATTCTGTTGCATAGCATGGGGCAGGGGAAAGTGTGTGAGCAGGGTGTTCTCAGTGCATGGTCAATCTCAGCTGTATCTCTAGGACACCAGAGGTCTCAAAGCAATAGCTCACATCTTGCTTTTCCTTGAACAAGCTGCCACACCCTGTTCTGCTGTTGGTGCCATTTGTCTGTGAAGCCCTGCCTGTCACCACTGAGACTGACTGGCTGACTGATGTTCCAGGGACAAGGAGCCAAGTCTAGGAAGTGACTCTGCTGCTGGCTCCCCAGCAGGGGTGAGGAGGCCGTCCTTGCTGCAGTCCCTGATGCCCCTGGGGGTCGCCAGTGCGCCCTGAAGCCTGGGTCCCAGCCCTCCCTCTGGCCCAAGGAAAGGGCTGTCTAGGGGATTCCAAAGGCTGGAGACATTCAAGAGCAGAAGCTGCCCTGCTTCCCACTCGAGCAGCCCTGTCTGTGCATCATGCTTCTCTGATGGCAAGTTTTGTACCCATTATTTAAGGCCTCGTTCGTGCGTGCACTGTTACGACAGAGCCCAGCTGTGCGCCGCGAGTGGCATTTGTAAGCAGAGGGTGTGCCCTGAAGCCTTTGCGTGCCTCCTCAGCCAGGCGCAGCCCTGTCAAGGAAGGCAAGGCTGATCTGCCTGCTTGTAAGCTCCTGCCTGCAGTCCATAGACTCAGGGCGCTCAGGCAGGAGTCCTCTGGGCCCACCGGCTTTGGGGTGACACGCAGCACAGCACTGCTGTCCTGGACTAGGACAGTTTGAGTGAGCGACCTCTGCATCTCCTCGTCGCTCATCTCACACTGTGTACTTGGCTGCCTCCAGTGTTTCAAAGCCAAATTCTGCTTTTTTCTTCGTTTTTGAAACACAAAAGATCAGCTGACTTTTCTTTTTTGGCCGGTGTTGTCCTGGTACTGGGAGAGGTCAATTTATGTGTGTCACTGAACATGTTGACAAACCACTAAATTGGAAAATCCAAAATGCATCAATCTTCCACAGAGTGCACCACAAGAAATGGGAAGGGAGGAGAAGAAGGGGAACCAAGGTGGTGTGGATCCTGAGCATAATCCCTCTACCCTGTGCCAATGGGATGAGCTGTGGACATTGCCCTCTGCATGGGAATGGGTCACTTCAGGATGCCGGTCCAGCCTGGCACACAGAGCCACAGGTCTGGAAGCCATGAGGGTCCCACTGGGCAGATGATGCTAGTCACCAATGGCTGTCTCTTTCATTTTCCTGCCGCCTAACACGTACAGAACATGAGTCCCCAGAGGGTCTGAGTAATTTGGCCCAAGGGGGACAGAACTCAGTGTGAACTCTCACTTTTAAATCAAGCCAGACTCTTCCTCCATGCATGCTGGGATAACCTCATAGGGTGGAGCGGGAGCCCACGGTGGGGCCTTGCTGCCTATGGCAGTGTGGGCCATATGCTGGCTGTGTGGTCTGGGCAAGTCCCTTTACCTCCAGGTCTCTCATTTCTCATTTAAAAGTGGAAGATAATTAACAACCCAACCCTGGAGATTTGCAGTGGGAACAAAGCAAATAATCAAGGTCAGGAGCTTACAAGAGGCTGGACCAAGCCTACCTTCTGGAGGCATTGGCCCTTGATAAGGCCTGAATATTCCAACATTGAAAGCAACCTCTCAGAGTGATGGTTCAGGAGTGATAATTGGGAGATGACTAGGTCATCTGGCTGGAGTCCCCATTAGTGGAATTAGGGTCTCATAAAAGAAATCTAGAATGAATTTTCTCATGTGAAGGTATACAAGAAGACCATGGGAAGAAGGGTGCCATCAAAGAAGAAATGGACCATCATCTGACACACAATCTACCAGTGCCCAGGTCATGCAATTCCTACCATCCAGGCCTTTGAGACAAATTTTACTTTGTATAGACCACCTCTTTTACTGTGTTTTGTAGCAATGGCCCAAATGGACTAAGACAACCCTCATCATCAATGCCACCATCATTGCCATCATCATCACCACCAACATTACCATCACCCTCACCACCATCAACATACTACCATCACCAATTTTTTAAAAATTGGTACTAAGAATCAAACTCAAGACCTTGTGCTTACCAAATAGTCACTGTGCCACTGAGCTATCTCTCTGGTCCAACAGTACCAATTCTAATTAGTGCTGTATGACCAATTCTAATCATGCAATGATTCTCCACATTGTCCCCAGGCTGTATGGACCAGCCCTTTGCCTCTGCTCAGCTAACCTGAACTTCTGAGTTTCTGGTTCCTAAGTAGCATAGCTGAGCTCCCATAAAATGACCTAGAACATTTGTGACCTCTAATCTCCTGGGATGGAATCCAAGCTATGTGTCACCCACC
The DNA here is from genome assembly GCA_004027915.1 of Capromys pilorides. Lineage (NCBI taxonomy): Eukaryota > Metazoa > Chordata > Mammalia > Rodentia > Capromyidae > Capromys > Capromys pilorides. Next base: position 10,898 of record PVKN010012877.1, read on the forward strand.
ATTTTACCCTTTTACAGGATATCATTTCCTTTACAATGTGGACGAGTCCCAGAAATTGACCTCATTTTCTGAAAGAGTTACCATGGAGGTATGGTCATGACCACCTGGCCAGGACCTTACTGCGGCCCAGTAGTGTCAAGGAAAGACATAAAACAGGCAGTAGTCCATGCTACCCCCTGATCATTGCCTTTAGGGCCACGGCACCCTGGGGTTCTAGGCTGGAATGGCAGGTCGGCCAGCTCCAATCTTAGGACAAATATCATAGGCTGTATGGTCTGGTGAAAGTCTCTCATGGGTCTGGGGCTGGGTCCCAGACTATAGCTCAGTAGGCTCACCTCTGCAGAGGCTTTCCTGCTCCTCACTGTGCCCTCTCAGACAGGTGAGCTCTGGTCTTCCCCCTTTCTCTAAGGACACCAATCCCATCACAAAACCCCATTACCTCCCATGGCCCAGCTCCAAATACTACCTTATGAGGGTTAGAGCTACAATGTAAGTGTTTCAGGGGGGTAAAATTCAGCCTTAGAGGTAGCATACAAGGAGCTCCAGCCACATCTGCTGGTCCTGTAGAAGAGACCTGCAACCTCCACAAGGTCTCCACAGAACAACCACGTTCCTAATTGCCCTCATGGTACCCTGGGAGAGCAGGTACTCTTATTGTATTTTAAAATCTCAGCAGGTCAGTGCCCAGGTCTTGTTATTGGGGAATGAAGAAGGAAGGAACAAAGAAGGATAGAAGGAAGGAAGGATAGAAGGAAGGATCAATCTCTACCTTTTGGCCCCAGTTGGGGGCTGAAAGAATCCCCCCTGCACATCCTTTTCCTGTGGCACAGTAAGAAGTGAACACATATGAACATCTTCATCTTCATAGCACTTTCAGGCTGCCTGGCCCACTTTGTGGGTGCTGTGGGGGTGTGTGTAATGCCTTCCTGCCAGGACCCAGCAAGGTCTCTCTGGCGAGGTACACTTTGAGGGCCCAACCCAGATGTTCAAACTGAGTCTGCATCTGCCCAGCCGTGGGAACTAGGGGATCGCACATGTGTGGCCCCTCACTGCACCATGTGAAGCCAGTGAATAGGTGGGGAGGACAGACTGTGAGCTCCCAGATAAGAGCTATGTGCACCCTGCCAGGTGCGTCCACCTCCACAGCCATCTGTGGCTCAGTCTGTCCACACTGAGGACTCATCAGAGTCTACTACCTGCCCTGTGTGACTGTAGACTGTAGTTCCCATCTTTCTGGAGCCCTAATGCCAAGCGTAGCCTGGAGCCCCCCAGAGGCACCAGGGAGGCTATGTCCTAGCCTGAGGTGGTTCCCAGCCCCAGGTTTCCCCCATACTTTCAAAGCCAGCCCACAGGATCTTGGATTCTTCCTACCTGGGCTCCCACCTCTGTTTGAAGGACCTGTGGTGACACTGGTCCAGCCTATAGAACCCAGGTCTCAGGACCCTGCTGTCACATTTATGAGTCTCATTAACATTGCAAGTGCCAGGGACCAGGTGGGGATACCAGGGCTGTTACTCTGCCCCACACTTCTTTTCTTCTCCTTGTGGTGGAGCCCTAGTCACACTGTGTGGGGAGGCAGAGGAGGCCCTGGGGTAGGAAGAAAAGAGGAGAGGCCAGCCCCTCCCTTTCCATTGGCTGATGGGGAAACTGAGGCCTCACAGGATATGGCTGCTCCAGCAGCACACTGACAAAGGGAAGGCAGCTTAGAAGCTTGAGAGCCTGATCCACAGCCTGGCTTTGTCTGCACGTAGTCTGCCCTGCAGCACATGGGCCTGGGGACTGTGGCCAGCATGCACTGCGGAGGGGGCCATTCTGAATAGTGAGGGGCATCAGTGCTCAAGGCACCAGGCACAGGCATTGGCCAGCTCGGGAAAGGCAGAAGGTGGCCCTGGAGACTAGGAAAGCCAGGCAACAGCATCTGGAGCTCAGGTCAAAATGGAGCCCCAGAAGAAGTGTGGCTCAGCAGCAGTCACCCAGCGCGGGCACAGCCCTGAGTGCCACCGAGCACCCCAATTTAGAACAACAGAAAGATAATGCCCAGTCCCCTCTGCTCCTGGATCTCACCTCAGACTCGACAGCTGCCCAACCTGGGGCCAGGACTCTATGATGTCCACCTCTGCCCAGAGTTGGCCTAGCATTTCCGAGGTTAGTTGGGTGGCATTTGGCCTGAGTCTTCTGATACCCAAGCTCTAATGGTGGAGGATGTGCCAGGCAGCACCATGATGCTGGAGGAGAGGGCGTGCCTGAGCCGCACCCAAGTTGCATCTGAATGGACAGAGAGCCCATCTGCTCCCTGCAGTATCCACACTTCACCCCACCCCTCATCACTCTAGCCTTGTGTGTTCCCTCAGCCCAAGCACTGGCGTGACATAGCTGCTATCCGTGGGATTCAATTTTCTCCATCTTCCAGGCCATCTCCTACATCCTGTAGCTCATCCATCACGTGATGTGGCAGGTGACTCTACTATGTCCCTGGTGGCCACCTGCCACTGACTACCTCCTCCTGGTCACTGGTTCATTGTCTCAGAATCAGGCTACACTTGGAGCTGTCTGTGGGCTGGAGTCCAAGGGCCTGGTCCCTTGTGATTCTGAGAAAACTGCATAACCTCTCTGAGGACACAGATGAAGATGATTCTTGCCCGTGGGGCTTCAGGCAGTGAGATGAAACATGAACCAGAAAGCACGTGTCCTGCCATCCATTCTGCCTTCAGCCCCAGGGAGGCAAAGTAGCAGAGGCTTCACATCCCCCCGGCTCTCTCCACCACCTGGGCTTATCCCTGTCTTAGTCGATGGGCTCTGCACACCACAGTTACACAAATTAAGCAACTCAAGCATATCTCATTCTGCTTCTCCCCTGCCACACCTGTACAGTCTGAACATCAGCTCACAGGGTGCAAGACAGGGCACCTCAGGGGACCAAGAGAGGTAACTAGGACCCATACTAAAAGAAAATGACTTTCAGTTCCTGGGGTAGGAGATTTCTCAGTCTCCTGTCCACTAGTGAGGTCCTTCTCATCATTCGCCAATAGCCACCCACACTCCCTGGAGAGGCTTGAGTCCTTGGCCCTGAGGTAGCCTTGGTGCTTGCAGGACAGGACCAAGGGGCCTGTGACCAGCCAGTCATGGGAGCCTGATGAATGAAGCACTAACTGATGAGCAGGGTGCTGATGCCAGGTGTTTAGGTTGCATAAGCCTGAGGGCAAACTCCCGGCTCTCTCACCCAGAAGGAAGGTGCCAGCTCCTTTGCAGAGGGGCTGTGCATCCCCACCCATGGGGCCTGGATTCTCACTGAGCCACACCACCCCAGATACCACGCACCGGGGGGGTCGATCATTCCAGTGTGTTTGAATGGCCATAAGTAGAGCTACCCTCCCAGGCTGGGGTTGTGCCTTGGTCCCCAGCTCTGTGTGGCCCTGGGTCTGAGTGAATGCCATATGGCCTGAGGGTGGGGCATGGAGAGGCAGGAACAGAGGTCTATGTCTAAGCACAGGATGGGGAGGAAGCAGAGGCCAGTGGGGAGCTTCCATCTAACAGTGGCCACAGCCAGAGGAGAAGCCTCATTGTCACAGGATCCCTGAACTCACCAGAGTCCCCATGCATAGTGGAAGCACACAGCATGGGTTCCTGGATTGCTTGGCAGGTGTCTTGGGTGCTAGATGCCTGCGTCCTTATGGGGCAGACACTCATGATGCAGCAAAGAGTGAGCACAACACCGGGAGCAGAGTGATGCAGTGGCTGGGTGAGGGTCTCTCGACCACCAGGAGCTGGAGGGACAGTGCTGTTCCCAGGGCAGCAGGAACTCCAGGCCCAAAGAGGCAGTGGGAGGGCATTCATATCAGGCTGCACCAACCTCCTGAGAACCTGGAAGGAAGACCTGGGATATACCCAGGGACACCAGGAGATACCCCCAGTGGGACAAGTTGCTCTGTCCCCCACAGGACTATAAACTCCCCAATTTCCTGGACCCCAGGCTTTTGTCTTACAATCTTGGCTGTTCTGTAGCCTGGGAGGCCCAGAAAGGTGGAACTGCGGGGACCAGGAGCACCTGCTGACCCTGCACTTTCTGGACCCCAGTGCCTCCCATCTCTGGGCACCATCCTCATATCAGGCTTGAGAAAGATGCTCTATGTCTGGCCACACATGTCCCCTGCATGCCACCCAATAGGTGTGTGTGAAGGGTGACATGAGTGCAGAAGTTGTCAGTGATGAGAACATGGGATAAGTGACAAGGGCCCTGAACTGGGGTCCTTAGCATCTAATCAGTGCTCTCCAAATGTCAGTGTACCCGGGAGCCACAGCCACTTACTGACCTGCAGGCTCCTGTGTGCCCAGATCAGGGTTCCAGTCCATGTTCCTAACAGGTCCCTTGGGAAATTTAAGCTTGGTTCTGGCATGAGCAATGGTGTCCTCAAGCTAGGGACCAGCAGCCCTAATGGCCTTGAGAGCTCACTGAAGACACAACTTCTGGGCCACTCAACCTGCTAAGTCTGCTCCCTGGGGTAGGCCCAGCAGGGTGGGATCCAGGTCCCGAGGTCCCAGGTGGGCCTCCCTTCTCCTCACACAAGACAATGTTGGCTGCTAAGGTGCATCCTCAGAGCCAAGATGGCCTCTGCATACTGACACAGTGTCAGCACTCAGTATTACAGCCACCAGTGCCCAGGTTTGCTCAGGCCAACTTCAGTCCTGCAGCAGGGTTGAGGTGTCAGGAGGAAGCACTCCAGCCCTCAAGAGACTGCCCTCCAGGCAGGGCTCAGTGGGAGGGTGACTGCATAGAGGCAGCAGGGTGCCTGGACCAGCACAGGGCCAGGCCCCACACCCTGAGTAGAAATGGACATGGTGGGGGACTGGTGGGCGCAGAAGCCAGGACCTGTGCCAGTGTGGAGAACTGTTTGTGGGTGTCCACCACCCTGCCTTTCTTCCCAGGCCCTTCCTGAGACCCTGCCGGGGGAGGAAGGGGCAGCAGGGTGGAGGAGAAGACTGAAGGGTTAGTAGTGCTCCAAGATAAACACACAGAGAGTCCAAAAGAGTGGAGGCCTATTATATTTGCCATGGGAAAAAAAATTAGCATTAGGCACTGCATTTTAATAAAGCATCCTGTCTGGTTTTGATTTCACAGATGTAAAAAAAAAAATAGGCAGGCAATCTGGAATTAAGTTGGACTTCTTCAGACTGTTGTTAGAAACCACACTGGGAAGCCTCTGCATTTCTGAGATTCAGTTTACAGAGACTTCTTCAAGTCAAGAAAAGACAGCAAGAAGCTGAGTAAATTCTGGGGGGTTGTCAGCAAAGCGCGGGCGCAGGCACAGGCCTGGCACTAGCCTCTCACCTCACGCACTACACTTGCCTGTTCCTTCCAGAGATTCCCAGCGGCGATGGGTCCCTCTAATCTGGTCATTGATGGAGTGTGACATCCTCACTCTGGGCATGAAGACATAGTAACACCCCAGGACCTCGGCTCTGCGGTGGCTTTCCCTGCCAGTTGCTTGCTCAGGGCTCACTAGCTAGGAAGCTTGGACCCCAGAGGTCTGGTCAAGACCTCAGCTGCACTGACTGTAAGTCAAACACCACCTGTGGGCCAGACTCCCCCCAGGGCCTTGCTACATGAGGAGGGCACCACGCCTGCCTGCCAGCTGCTGGCTTCCAGAAGCTTCCCTTGGCACAAACCCTGCCAGCATGCCTTGGGAGTCAGCTCCACTAGTCACCTGAATGGTCCTGGGTCCCTCAGGAGCCGGCTTCTCCACAGCCCAAATCAGTGAGTCACAGCAGTGCCTTGATCCTTGGCGGACCACATCCCCTGGCCCAGCCAATGCAGAGCTGGAGGCCTCCAAGTGAAAGCTGTGTTTATTTTGCTTTGCGTATGTTTTTCCAACACAAAGGAGCTTAAATACATGCAGCATGGTGCACCCTGTCTTGCACATATTCCAGAAGCAAGTGTTGTGGACTGTTGCAGCCAGCTGGCTCTGTCTGGGGCACAGAGGGTCTGAGATGTGGTAGCAGCTCATGATTCCACTTCAGTGGTTCCCTGGGGGGAACAGGTGGTCCCAAAACTGCAAATCAAAGGTTGGGCCCTGAGGAGCAGAGGTTCCAAAATCATCTCTCCTCTTTGGGGTGCTGAGATCTGGTTCCTCCCAGACCACCTTGCCCACTGCCCACCAGCTCTGCCTTCCGGGAGTCTGGGGTAGCCAGGGTCTCTGTTATGGACTGATTTTGAAGAAGGGCAATTTGGATGCTGTCAGAGCTACCTAAGCCCTGACGACGAGCCTGTGGGGAAAATGCACCCGAGCCCAAGGAGAGGAATCTTGCCCCTGGGAAATGGTCCTGGCTCCTACTTGCCCTGGAGACTAAGGATGCTAGTGATCGTGGAGAACAGCAGCCTGTGGATGCAGGCAGAGAGGTGACATTTGGGTTTGGGGGCACTAAGAGGTCCTGTAAGTGTGCATGCATATTACCCATATGTGTATATGTAAGTGTGTGAGTGTTTGAGTGCATCCTGTGTGCAGCTGTGTGAACATCTTTGTGTTTGTAGGAGCCTGTACCTGAGTGACCAGTCAGCCATGCATGAGGGAACAAGTGCTGTGTCTGTGGGCATGGCCCTCATGGCCTGCACCCTGGGTGGCAGTCCTGTGATCCCTGCTGATGTGCTCTGTGTAAGTGTTGGCAGCACAGTTCCAACATTACAGGGACACTGTCTCACAGGGCAGCTGATGTGGTGCCACCAGTCATGTGGCCTTGGCAGCAGGAGGGAGACCCAGTGCTAGAGGCAGAGGAAATAAGGATGCTTGGCCAAGGAAACTTGCATTGTTCTTTCCATTCCTTTGCTTAAACAGCCGTCTCACAGGCCACATCTGGCGTGGGGGGGTGGGAGGAGGCAGGAACAGTGTCCAATAGTCAAACCCCCACTCCACATAGGGATCTTCCTAATCCAGTGCCTGGCTTCCTCCACCCTCTCCCTGCACAGCCATGCCCAGCCATGCCCAGCCAGCTCCAGCCCATAGGGTCACCAGAGTGACTCGGGGGTGGGGACAGGAAGTGTTCTTCCTGGAGAAGGTGCTACACTTAGTTGAGTCAGGCCCAGCACTTGAGGTGAGGCTCTTAGGGGGCCCCAGAGATGCAAGGGTCTGAGCTGGCTGCAGCACCAGGGCCAGGTGGGCCCCAAACTGAGTGGGGCTGTTGAGCTAAATTACAGCTCCTGTTACTGCTGCTCTCTCCCACAGAGCAGCCCGTGGCAGCCATAGCCACGCTACCCCACTTCCACCCCTGCAGCCTGGTTGTCAAGGGGCCCCTGGCTCATTGCTACCGGGGCATCAGTTTCAATCTCTGTTGGGTCTCCCTTGGGGTGCCCAAGAACTGTCTCAGGCCCCATGGAGGAGGTGGCCTCTCTGTAGGTGGGAGCTGTCTCTTTGGGGGACAGCAGTGGGAATAGAGAGATAGAGTGATTGCACCTCTCCAAGGCAGAGCCTGGAGCAGAGGTCTGGCAGCCAGTCCCCTGCAAATCCTGGCCGGGCCAAGGAAGCAGATAGGTGAGGCCAGGAGGGTCCCTCAGGCAGACAGCTTAGAAGCGCTCTTGGAGGCGGGAGGTTGTTCAGGTGGGTGGAGGGGTGTGAGATGGGTGTGGCAGTGGCGGGGGTGTCTCTGGCAGATGTGGATACCTAGGGACTCCAAGAGCAGCTGTGGCAATGTTCTGGATCCTGGTAGAGGAAGGCCATCCTCACGTTGGCACAGGATAAGCCCCACACCTATTCGTGAGAACCTGACCCCAGCAGTGTAAATGCTCTGCTCCTTCCTACACTGCCCCCTCGCCACCCGCGAGTCCTCTGTTTCTCAGTTTACCCTCCTGGGTGTTGAGTAGGTCTTGTGGGACTGTGACTACTGTGCCCTTTTGGGTCTGTCTCTTCCACTCCCTAGGTGCTCAGGGACAGGGCTGCATCAGCTGTCCTTGAGCAGCTTTCCCTTCCAGGTTGGGTCACAGATGCTCAGGTGATGGCCACTGAGTAGTCATTTGGATTACTTCCTAACCTCAGCTGTTAGAAATCCAAGTGTCAGAAATGTTCATGCACAGGCTTTGGGGGATGCTGATGCCCACTTCTCTGGGGACTCCTGGGCTGGGACTGGAGGACCCTGTGTTTCAAAGCAGCTATGCAATGTTCTGTTCCCGCAAGCAAGGCACGGGCCTACAGACACTGCGCTGTCAGCTTCTCATTCAGGCCTACATCTGTTCCTATGTTAGCCGTTCTCAGTGTGGAGGGGGTACACAGTGTTTTAATTTCCCAGTGTCTAGTGACGGCAAGGATCTTCTGTGTATTATTTCGTAGCTCCTCTCTCCTTTGTCCTGGATTGTCTTCTTCATATTGAGATATAAGAGCTAGACATTAATTATGTCCTCTACAAGACATGTGGTTTATAAATAGTTCTTGATTGGCAACTAGTTCTAAGAACAGAAGTTTTTTTTTTAAATTTTGATAAAGTTCAATTTATCAATTTTTGTAGTTGCTTTCTTACCCTAGGAATCTTTGCCTAATAAATTAGTTTTTAATTTGATTTTTAAAAAATTTTTTGATATATTTTATGGTTTCAAGTTTTACCTTTAGGTATATGACCACTGGGATTTCATACATAGTGCAAGATAAAACGCAAAGCTTAATATCTCTCCCCTTTCCTCACTTGCATGTTAATGGCAGCTGTTCTAGTACCATTGGTTGACATTATTGTTATTCTGTTGAATTATGTGGACTCTTGTATCGGAAACAACACCCTGTCAATTGTGTGCCTCTGGGCCTGTTCCTGGTTTTGTTGTTTCATTGGTCTTTGTGTCTGTCTTTGTGATGACATCACACTGTCTTGAAACCAGAGACAATATACTTCTTGTGATTATGGAATGGGAACCTTCCAACTCTGTTTTCCTCTTTCAGAGTTGTTTATTTACATCCTTTCCATGTGTGTTTTAGGGTTGGATTTCAATTTTAACAAGACAGCCTGAAGAGCGATTGATGGGGAGTGGGCTGACTGTAGAGATCAGTCTGCAGGAACTGACATCTTGCTAATGACGAGTCCTCAGATCTATGAACAAAGTTTGTCTTTTCATTCATTTGGGTCTTCTTATATTTTTCTTATCAGTGTTTTGTGGTTTTAAGTAATTCAGATCCTGTTTATGTTTCATTACACTGTCACTGTGTAGTCATGTTTGTGATGTTACTGTCAGTGGTACTACTTTTTAAATTCAGTTTCTAATTATCTATTGCTAGTATATATAACTACAGTTGGTTCTCATACATTTATTTTGTGTCTAGCAGCCTTGTTTCATTCATCAGTCTTTGTATATTTATCTCTTTATTTTCCTTTTCTTTCTTCTTTTCCCCCTTCTTTTAGTTTCGGTAGATTTGAATTTTCTATAAAGATGATCATATAGAGTCTATATGAAGATAAATTTATTTCTTATTTCCTGTCTGCATGCCTCTAGTTGCTTCTTCTGAAT